>JAUELO010030160.1:0-10712 GCA_032357855.1 Amphibolips quercusostensackenii | reverse complement strand
AGGTTATCATAATTAGTAGTTCAACAACATTCATTCTGAAAAAAAATTCATTTTTTTTTTGCAAGATTAAGTTTACGGTTCGATTGTTTGCCTAATGGAGCCCATATTCCTGGTGGTCTTTCAGGCGGCCCATCTTCTTTTTCTTCTTGTGACATACAATATCCTCCTGCCAGCTCTGTTTCGCCTGCCAGACTACACGCTGCCCTCAGGCCTTCTTCTTCTGCCAATCCTTCTCAACGTGCAAGGTCCTGGTCTCCTTCTGCCAGCGATATAGATCTACCTACTAGGCTCTCTTCTTCTGAACGACATGGATATGGACTTGACCAACTTCTATTTATTCTTCTTACTCTAGAAAGAATCCGAACCGGATTTATGAACTTTGAAGATACACTTTTTTTGTGGATACAACAATAAAAAAATTCATAACTAAAATATAAAATTGTTCATGATCAAAAGTCGTCTTGAAATGTTACAAGCAACTTTTGATTACAAATGATAATTAAATGTTAATGTATCATGTTTTCTATATATAAACTTTTTTGGACATCATAGTATATAACATTTTTTGTCGGACATAAGGGGTTTCAAGTAGCATAATTATTGAAGTCAGCCATAGCAAAATCTGAGTGGCATAGATTATTTAAAGTCAGTCTTAATGCGTGTATAGTAGGGTATGTCATTTTAGACTAGCCAAGAGAGTTTTTATTGATAGTGTAGGTTGATTCCAGTTAGTTTTGTTAGGCTTTAAGTAGAACGAATTAATTTTAGTCATGCATAAAAGAATCTGAGTATTGTAACTGAATTAAAGTCAGACATAATGCATGCATAGTAGCATAAGAGTTATTAAGCTCAAAACGAATTTTTTAACAATATATCAAAATTTTCAAAAACAAACAAGAAATTTTAAACTAAAAGTATAACAGTAGCCTTTTTAACCAAAAAAGCAAAATAAGAGTTCAGTTAGGTTTTTAATCAAACAGTTAAATAGATAGATAAACCTTTTTTTTGGCCTGATAGCCTACAAAAATTGACTTGCTTGCACTTCCATTTTTTTTACAAAATATTATTCATAACTGACTTGAAAATCAGCATCCATTCATACGTTATTTCTAAAACTGCTTGCTCTTATCGCCTTGCAATCCTTGCTTCGCCTCGCACGCATAGCCTAGCGTTCGCACGCTAATACCTCCGTGACTTATACCTAATACTTATCTACTATGTACAGTATGAACAGTTTACTTATATCTATTTTTGCTCCTTTTCAAAATCTTTTCTTTTCTATTTCTCTTCCTACATCCTCTTTTCCCTAAAAAGCCAAAACATATTAAAAACCTTCATGCAACCCCCACCTTATTCTCGCTGTAAGCTCCTGACACTTTTCTCTCTTTTCTCACACAAATATCGCGCTCTCTTTTATAGCCTAATCCACCCATAGTTCCCGTTGAATCTTGACTTTCGTATTTTCACCTCACCAGCTGCTTCTTTCTCTCTATGCCGTTTTCCTTAATTATTTTATATATCGTTCTTCCTTTCTTGTGCATTCTTCTTACTTCATCCATCTGCAGTCCATTAACTCTAAAATACCTATTTCTTTCACCCTCCTTCTTCCAACCCCTTTTCATCTTCACCATCTCATACTAATACTTCCTAACCAACTTACTTCTTTCCTTATCAGAAAATTTCTTTTCGTATTCACGCGCCCGACTTCCAGTTGGAATCCCTGAACTCGTTCTCCCGCCTCCCTCCTGACAATAGCATTAGGCGTGTTCTTTGTCAACCTCAGTCTCTACATCAAATACATCTGTTGTGTCCTATTTTCCTCGTTGCTTTTTTTTCCATTTCTACACATTTACTTCATGCAATGGCTCACCCATCAGTAGTGATCAAACAATTCCATTCTCGTTAAAAAATCGTCGGCAAATTACTTTTTTCCCAATCCGCACACCTGCCTCATCACCATATTTGCCCTCCTTACTTTCTCTTGCATGTGATCATCCGCTCCTCCATTTTCCCGAAACAAGAAGCCCAGGTACACAAAATCTTTCAATGTCTGCACCACCGTTCATTCCGCTTTCACTCTACTCCCTTATCGCTTTCACCTTCCTTTCTGAACACTCCGGCCTTCAGCTTACTTTTAACATCCGTGATTAAAATCGCAAAAAGCGTTGGGCTAAGCGGATACCCTTGCCTCAACTCTCTATCCATTCAGAATCCCTCTAAAATCCTCTTCTTTTCCTCACCTTATATTTTGTCTCTTTATATATGTCCCTCACCCTTTAAATATAGCCTCTCTCAACTTCCCTTTTCTACATCACCTTCATTAGCCTCCTCCTATCCACCAAAGGAAACGCGGCTTTAAAATCTAGAAAGAACGCGTACACTGTTGACCCTTTCTTCCTTAACTCTATCAGTCACGTGCTGCAGAATGTAAATATTTCCGGTAGCACTTCTAGCTGCCCTAAAGCCTCTCTGCGTCTCTGTCAATTTACCTGTCCCCTCGACATCCGCAGCCTTTTTGCAATAACCATCGCGTATACTTTTTACGCCGGATCCATTAGCGTAATCCCTCGATAATTTTCATGCATATCCCTATTTTCTTTTTTATACGGTGGCGCTATTAATCCTTCTGTCCACCCTTTTGTAAATCTATCCTTTCTTTATACTTTCTTAAATACCTCCTTCAGTCCTTCCTTAAACTCTTGTGTACTGAACAGCCAGGCTTCGTTCTCTACCCCATCCAGCCCTGCTGCATTTGACCTTTTTAATTTTAACCTTTTTAACTTTACGCTTTCTTAACCTATTTATTACCTTCCACACATACCTCTCTGTCTTAATGCTTTACAACTCCTTTTTCAAATTTTTTTTCTTTTCCTTTTCTAATTTCTGACACATTAATCTGAATTCTTTCTCCATTGCTACGTACTTCTTCCTTTTCGCAGTTCCCTCTGAACACTTTTTTTTACTTTCCCTCACCTTTTTTTTCAACTTTTCACATTTCATATCCTACAATGGCTTCACTATTGCTTTCTTCTTTTTTTCAAATACCTTACGGTTCGCTTGAATAAGATTAAACCCAAAGGTGCCCCTATCTAAAATTTACCCAAATTTTTTTCTGTCTTTAGAATCAACTAATTTTAGCTGAAAACAAAAATCGTCTGTAAAAGGAATGAAAAGAAAACTCAATTTTTCATATCATGGAGGTTAATTGTTTTTATTAAAAAGTTATTATATAGTACAAAAAAATGTTTTCTACGAGAGAAGATATATTTTTATTCTAGAAGGACCTACTTTTTATCTGAAACCACTATTTTTCACCAAAATAGTTTAATTTGTGAGCAGAAAAGATTAAACTTCAACCGAAAACCAAACAGTTAAATTTGTACCTAAAAAAGTAAATTTTAAGGTGGAAAGATGAATTTTTAAGTAAAGGGTTGAATTTTCACACAAAAATGGTAAAACTTCAATTTAGAAAATTTACTTTGATCTTTCCTCTATTCCCCCCTTTCTTTTGTTTGTCAGATGAATGCGAGATGAATGAATGGACCCAAATAAGAAAATATTACTATTTTTTGCTGTAAACTCAACACCTTAATTATTTTGTTTAATAATTTAATATTTATGTTTTTAAATGTTATAATTTGATTCAAATTTTGAAGTGTCGAGTAGAATAACTTAATTCTAGTAAGCCACAAAAGCAGCTAAGTGCTAGGTGTGATTTAAAGTTAGGCATGCTGTGTTTCTAGTAGTATAAGAAAATTAAGTCAGTTTTAAGGATGTCAAGCAGTATAAGTCAATTTGATTGGACCAGAAAAAAACCTAAGTACTATAGATCAATGAAAGTCAGAAGCAATGTTTGTCTAGTAGTATAAGTAATTTTATGTCAGTCATAATAAGTTTTCAGTAGGACAAGTCATTTAGGTCAGTCAATTTCGTAATATACTGACGTTAATAAATGACGTTAAATCCTAATATTATACTCAAAAGCAAATCGCACTTTTGCCAGTATGCTTTTTTTTAAATACAACCTTTATCCTAGAAATGGTTTTGAATCCAGACTTTGCAGAGCAGTTGCTATTCATTGGACGAAAGCAATTATTGGAATTGCTCGGTATCATTACTTGGAAAGTTGTACAAATTAATGGAAAAAAGAGTGTGTAAAGATTCAGTTCAAGTTGTCAAGAAGCGAGGAATAAAAACTCTCAGGTTTTATTTCATTAATTTTTGACCCTAATCCTATCTAAGATTTCTAAATATTTGTTTTACAAACCAAAATCAGGAGATTTTTCACGAAGATAAGAAAATAAATTCTTCAAATAAAATTAATGTGGGTAGTTTATTGAATAAAATTTTTAACTTTTCGAATTCATAACATTTCGAATGAAAAATTTTGATTTTCTACAAAGTAGATTAGTTTTGAACTAAACAGTCCATTTTTCAGCCAGAAAGTTAATATTTAAACAATTAGGGGAATATGATATGAAAAAACATTTTAAAAATACATAGATTTTCAACCAAATCGTTATATTTTCAGCTAAAAAATTAATTTTCAACACAAAAAATTAATTTGTAACTTTAGTCATAAGTCTGCAACAAAGAAAAAACAAATTGAGTTGTTGTAAATTTGTTTTTGTTTTTGCTTAAAATTCGTTTATTTTGTTGATAATTAATTTTTTCAACTAAAAAATTAACAATTTCATTTTTTGATGAAATAATAACTTTGTTAATTAAAAATTAAATTATTTGTTTTGACTAAATTTAGCTGTTTTTGATTTGAAAAAAATCTTTTTTTTTGCTCAAGACATAACTATTTTGTTAGACTACTTTGTTATCAATTACATTTTTTGCTTAAAGATTCATCATTTAAGTTTAAATCTCAACTATTTTTGTTAACATTACTTGTTCTTTTGTATTTAAAAATTAATTTTTTTAAACTAAAAATCGAACTATACTAACAAGAGAAGTAATCTTAGTAGAAAACACATATTTTTGGTTGTAAAATTATCTATATTGTTAAAAATCAACCGTCTTAGATTAAAATTTTACGTCTTGTTCAAAATTTAAACTGCTACTTTTAATCGTTATTTTTTGGTGGAAATTTTTTTTTTCTAGAATTAAACTATTCTTATGATATTTTTTTGTGAAAAAAAAATATTTTTAATAAAATTGCAACAATTACATTTTGGTTAAAAATTGATCTTATTCGCTTGAAAATTTAACTATTTGATGGTATATTTATAGATTTAATTAATTATGCGCCTGTTGAGTAGAACATTATTCTTCTTTATTAATGATCTATTTTTTGCTTTAAGATTTAAATATTTTTTTGGAAATTCGCTTTTCGTTTTGTTGAAAACTAATTTCGTTAAATAAAAATCAAACTATTCCATTTTGTTTAAAAATTTATTTTACTAAGTTGAATCTTTAGCTATTTGGTTAAAGATTTATATATTTAGTCGAGTATTTGCCTTTGTGGTAGTAAATTAATATTTTCCTTCAAAAATACACGCTTTTAATTGAAAATTAAGCTACTTTTGTTTTGAATTCATTTAAAAAACTGACAACAAAATCTTCATTCATCATTGCAACCAATTTCATAAGAAAAATAGAAAAGTGAATAACAATTAAATAGATATTATAAAATAAATGAAGAATAAATAAAAAAAATAATAAAAATAAAGCTCAAGCTTTCCTTTAATTACATTAACTAATATGTTCGCTGTAGCATTGCTACTAAAAGGTTCCAGATGCCAGCTAACAACTTTCCCAGGAATGCCATGACAGTGCATTCATTTTAAAACTTATGATGACTAGTACTTGTTGCGTTGCTATTTTAAATATGAGACGGGAGCAACCACAACTTCTCCAGACAGCATTGTCTATCGGTAGAAATTTCAAGAAAGGTTTTTAAAATGAGGACAGTAACGGAAAACGACCATGAACAACGAAGGCGTCAAATTATAGACGAGGACCTGTAAAGGAAGAACAACAGCCACTCTTCGTTGGTCTTTACCCCGAGCTGGCCCATGAAGTGACCAACCAACATGTGGCTGATCAGTTGAGATTCATTAAGCAGCGCCACCTTATATCCGAGTTAGAAATGAGTAACATTAAAAAAAAAATTGCAAGAAAAACTAGCAGCACCTGTAGCGCACCCCGCAGTTGCGGTGGAAGAGCAGCTTTATATGCCCGTGTAAAGATACGCTATGGAAGAACGGGGGCCGTATCCGGTAAATGAGGCAGGGCGACTGCCTCATCATCAACAGTCGTTAGGCTTGCAGCCGACAGAGCTCCTGCTTAACTCATTGAAGAAATCAATAAGGAAATCCTGCGTCTCATGGTGTCTCCACTTATGCTAATCCAGGGTTCGCAGATCAAGAACCAGCCATGAGAAGCGCTCTGTCAAAATTTAAAGTTAACGCAAATCTGTTCCGGTTTGTTAGCAATTTGAACAACAAGACACTGCCTCTGTTCTTGTAGCAGGATATGAGCTTGCTGCAGGTGCAGTCTCTTGCATATTGTGCTGCGGTCGCATGTGTCAAGATGGTAAGCACAAAATCAATAGTCCGGGCCAGTAACAACTACGTTCCAAAAAAGATGACAAACTCTTCATAGAAATTTTAACTTCAAGACATGATTAGTGAAATAAGAGCAAGAGTGGGGCTCACATAACGTCATTTTCAGAACACCTAAGACCTAGATAAAGTGATTAAATACTTCAAATAGATACTCATGGACCTGTCATCACGACTGCAACGAACTGGAAGAGCGATCGCGATAACGAATGACAATAGGACTTTTTTGGCAAAGGAAAAGTGCTTTTATCGCAGACTTGCACATGGCAAAATTATTGCGAAGCACCCAGGGCCAAAGACATGGCCAGATATTGGTCAAGTATCTGGGGTACTCATAAGTCAAGTCAATTGGACATAAGGTGGCCTAGCCTAAAAAAGAACACAGTTGCACGTTTGCAAAGGACAAATAATCTATTTATCTCAGCCTCCAACGTAACTCTCACACCAATGAGGGCTAAGAACTGAAAAGCACTAGGTGTGCCTGGGGTTGCACAGTTTCTGGTACAAATACTTAGAGGCTGTGCATTCCGCCCTAGCTAAAACTTTTCAAAACATCTTGATGGGACTGGATCACTTACCCCCTTTTAAGACGGAGGGCGTGACTTATGTGATACCCAAAAAGGTAAATGCCAAGAGGCGTTTCCCTTAATACTCCAAGATTATTTACTTGAGGTTCTTAAGACATATAAGATCTGCCCTTGCGCCACCCAATTTTTGTATCAAGCTGTGCACATATACTGCACATGGAAAAAATGATTTAGTCGCGTGCTGATCAAGGATACCTTGTCCTTGCCCATTAAGAAAGGAATCTTTTAGAGTCATTCTTTTAGTCAACTATGGTTTTGTTTAGCATTGAACTCACTGACTTGGACACTCACCAAGACGTCCTAGAGGTTCAAAATTAAGGTAACAGTAGCTGAGTCAAAGTTCACTAACATCATGTACACGGACGTCATAAAGGATTATGCAAGCTCTGTGTAGAAACTTAACAGCCTATTAAGCATTTTGCTGCAATTCTCATATGACATCAGGATGTCTCTAGGATTAGGTAAATGCAAAAGGATTTATTTGTTTCGTGAAGAAGTGAATGCTTTACTGACACTGGACGCTTGTACTCTTATTGAAGCGATGTCTAAAGAAGAATCGTACAGGTACCTTGGTATATTGCAGGCGAGGGGTCGGCTCTACTCTGCAATTAAAAAGGTTTTTGAGACTGCTTTTATGGGTCGCCTGAATCTTATTCTGGCGTCCAGACTTGATTCAAAGAACATCACAAAGGCCATTAACACTCAAGACATTTGTCTTTTAATATACTCCTTTGATCTGGTCATTTAGTCCATGACTTACCTCGAGAGGCTTAACAGAATTATCCGCGTTGCAATTTCTTGGCACCAAACGCACTATAATAGGACAGCTGTAGAGAGAATAGATCTACGCCGCAAGCTTAGAGGTAGATGGATCTGGATGCTTTTCAATTGAGTGACTCTCAGGTTACGCAAACGATTTTTGCGTTAACAGTGTCGCTTCAAACCTGTAGTTAAGTTAAGGAGAACTCTTTCTGAAACCAAAAGTATTTCTCATTGCCATTTAACACAGAGTAATCAAGACGAAGAGTTACCAGAAAAATATCTGCAATATAACAACAGTGATTGAAAGTACCGTCTCTGTGGAGATACAAATGGAAAAATCAAGCACATTATTGATGGCTGTACAATGCTGGCCTCGCAAGAATACACGCGCAGAAATAATGGCGTTCCTGAGATAATCCACTAACAAATTTCCCAGAACAATGGTTTGCTAAAGACCTTCAAGACATATGTCCTTTGGTTAAATAAACGTGCTCAACACGTAAAAATAATATACGATGAGCGTTCCCCCTAACAATAACATTAGGCTTCGATTTATTGATAAGATCAAAAAATATTTAAAGCTAAAGCAGGAGATCCTGACCGTGTGAAGAGTGACCGCGTGGAGGGTGTATGTCACCATCTATTCAGTCGTGATCTTCTTCACCAGAAACGTTTATGCAAGATGTTTAAAATCTTGAAAGAGATAAGAGTAACCGTGTTAAGTAACGAAGTACCAGGTCATTAGCATCTGTGGTTGAAAGGTGGAATCATTTGAAAATAATAATAAAATAATATTATAATAATGATCATCAGAGGTAGCATCTTAAAAAAATTTGCTTGACGCTCATTTTCATGACTTAATCATTATTATTGGCCTCCTTTTTGTTTTAATGTTCTTAAATTAAATTTTTTTTGAAATTTTTGGAGGTCCAAAAAAAAAAAGATTTGGTATTCAGAAATAAATAAAGTATTGAAGCTTAGGCATAAACAAAAACAGCAGTTTTAGTCTTTTGGCCTTGAAAACTAAATCATTTTAAAAACCGTGCGTATAAAAACTTTTAATTTTGTATCGGAATCGTAGAATTTTATTTTACAAGAAATTTTTTTTTTAATAATATAAGCTTCTAGGTATTTATTTAAATCTTAGCTCTTTCACGATGAGAATAGAACAGGCCATATAAATAAAACATCAGAAAAGAAAATGTTTGTGCGAAATTTATGTTTTAGACTCAAATTTCTATCGTAACGCTATTCGCAAATATCTTATCATTTTTTCTAAAGTTGCATCCCTTAAGCAAACTGAATTTTTTTTCTTCGACTGATTTATGGAATGTAAACATAAATAACTTAGCGAAATAAGTCTCATTTATATAGTTATTAAGATAGTGAATAAGATATCATACATAAGCTCTAACAAAACACGAGAATATGCATTTGGGACATTGCTAATCAAATCTTTTACTAATTTTCAAATCAGTTTTACCCCTACTTGGCAAAAGTGATGACCGTTTGTACTGTGGTCTTTATTTTGACGGTAATTCTTATTTCTATTGGTAAATACTATACTATTATTTAATATAATTAATTATTATTAATTGTTCATATTGATAATATATACATATACATATATATATATGTGTGTATGTACATGTGTGTGAATATATATAAATTTAAAATTGTCTTGTGGGCCATCACATATTACGTAGAATTAACAAAAGGGTATAGGGAGTCCGTGTTTCGTCATGGTCTGTTATGTAAGAGGATGAGGGGTATTTTGACCCGATTACGTGACATATATAAGTTGTGAACTTTTTGCATAATTAATTTTGTATATTAACAGATCTAAATAAATAATTTAACTTTATTGTAAACTTTATTTCTAAATATTGTCAAATATTATTAATAAAAGAGAACATTTAAATTGTAGGTTAATTCAATTTCGTAGGTTTTGAGAGAGAGAGAGAGAAATGTTCTTAAGATGAATATTAAAAATTTCAAATGATTTATTTACTGAATTCTGAACAAAAACTTTAAATATTGACAAAACATCTAAAATTAATCCCTAAGATTTTGAAAAAAAGATTGCACAAGATTTTAAAGCAAAATTTTCCAAGTTCATCTTTTCACATAAATTAAAAAAAAATTAGGTATGTTCAACCTATTATTTTGAAAAAATGGTTACAAGATTTCAAGGCAAAATGTTTTTATTTAATTAGATTCAATAATTTTAGAAAAATCAGGCAAGTTGAAGAAAATATTTAGAAGATTTGCAGATATTAATAAAAAAATTTTAAACTCCGAAAGGTTTTGAAAAATGTAACTTTCGAGAAAAAAAATTTTGGAGCTTAAAAGTAGCTTTAAAAAGGTTTAACAAAATGAATTAATTTTCTTAAAGATCATAATAAAATTTGAAAAATTAAAAAATCCTGTAAAATGAAAAAGTTTTCTTTAAAATCTTCTAGATTCTTTTTTGTAATATATCAAATATTAAAAAATCTTATTTGATTTACCTAAGAATCTTATAAAAATTATTTTTTTGTTAAAAAAATTAAATTTTTGTATTGTATTATTATTATATTTTATGAAAGAAGTTGTAGGCTTTGGAAGCTACTATCATTGTTCTTTAGAGAATCCAATCCTGACGCAACTGGAACGTGTACGTCATCTACTCCTGCTCCTTCTGTCCTAGAAATTAAGCAAGAGTGGGAAATTTGAGCAAGATGCCATCGTACAACACTGTTCTATGGAGTCCTGTCTCTGGCCGCGGATGACCTTACGCGGCAGACGGGAC
>JAUELO010030108.1:0-10713 GCA_032357855.1 Amphibolips quercusostensackenii | reverse complement strand
TGTTTTTGTTGAAAAATCATTTGTTTTTGTTGAAAATTTTACTTTTTCAGGAAAATTCAATTAATTGGTTGCAAAATTAAATATTTTGTTGAAAACTCATCTGTTTTTATTAAAAATTTCACTTTCTTCGGAAAATTCAACTTTCTTAGGTTGAATTTTAATCTTTTTTGTTCAAAAATTCGACCACTTGGTTCTGAATTTATTTTTGAAGGTTAAAAATTCTATTAATTTGTTGAAAAATTAATTATTTTCTTGAAAATTCCAGTTTTTTGTTTAAAAGTCAATTTTTTTGGTCGAGAATTCATCTGTTTTTGTTGAAAAATCATTTGTTTTTGTTAAAATTTTACTTTTTCAGGAAAATTCAATTATTTGGTTGCAAAATTAAATATTTTGTTAAAAACTCATCTGTTTTTATCAAAAATTTCACTTTCTTCGGAAAATTCAACTTTCTTTGGTTTAATTTTAATCTTTTTTGTTCAAAAATTCGACCACTTGGTTCTGAATTTATTTTTGAAGGTTTCTATTAATTTGTTAAAAAATTAATTATTTTCTTGAAAATTCCAGTTTTTTGTTTAAAAGTAAAATTTTTTGGTCGAGAATTAATCTGTTTTTGTTGAAAATTTTACTGTCTTAAGAAAATTCAATTATTTGGTTGCAAAATTAATTATTTTGTTAAAAACTCATCTGTTTTTATTAAAAATTTGACTTTCTTCGGAAAACTTAACTTTCTTTGGTTGAAGTTAATCTTTTTAGTTTGAAAATTCGACCATTTGGTTCTGAATTTATTTTTGAAGGTTAAAAATTCAATTATTTTGTTTTAAAATTAATTATTTTCTTAAAAATTCCAGTTTTTTGTTTAAAAATCAAATTTTTTGGTAGAAAATTCATCTGATTTGGTTGAAAATTCCACTTTTTTCATGGAATTCAATTATTTGGATGAAAATTCAACTGTCTTTGGTTGAAGTTTCATTTTTTTGGTTTGAAAGTTTGACTACTTGATTGAGAATTTATATTTAAAGGTTAAAAATTCATATATTTTGATAAAAATTCAACTATTTTCTTAAAAATTTGTCTTTTTTTGTTGGAAATTAATTTTTTTGTTTAAAAAATCGTCTTTTGGTTTCAAAATTTATGTTTTTTGGTAGACATGATATATCTTTCGGTTGAAATATTAAATATTACATTTTTTGTTGATAACTTATCTTTTTAGATTATAAAATCATATATTTTATTAAAAATTAAATTATTTTGTTGAAAATTACAGTATTTTGTTGAAAAGTTATCTTTTTAGTCAATAATTAATCTTTTTGGTGGAAAATTCGTCTTTTTGGTTATTAAACTAATGTCTTTTGGTAGAAACGTCTTATTTTCTGGCTGAAATATCAAATATTACATTCTTTGTTGAAAATTGTCTACTGGGACAGAAAATCAGTCTTTTTGGATTGAAAATTATCTGTTTTTGTTAAAACTTCAATTATTTTGTTGAAAAATTATTTATTTTGTTGAAAATTCCAGTTTTTTGTTTGAAAGTCCTCTTTTTTGGTTGAAAATTCAACCGTCTTTCGTTGCAGTTTAATATTTCTTGTTGAAAAATTTGACCACTTCATTGAGAATTTATATTTGAAGGTTAAAAATTTAAATATTTTGAAAAAATTCAATTAATTTGCTAAAAACTTAACTTTTTGATGAAAATTCAATTATTTTGATAAAAACTTACATTTTTTGCTTGAAAATTCAACTGTTTTGTTGAAAACTTCATAGATTTGTTGAAAACTCAGTTATTTTGTTAAAAATTCATTATTTTGTTGAAAATTCCAGTTTTTTGTTAAAAAGTCATCTTTTTTGGTCAAAAATTCAACTGTTTTGTTGAAAATTCGTCTAATTTACAGAAAATTCGTCCTTCCAAATGGAAAATTCATCTGTTTTTGTTGAATATTTAAATTTTTTGAAAATTCGATTTTTTAGTTGAAAATTCAACTGTCCTTGGTTGAGAATTTAACTTTTCAGGTCAAAAATTTAGATGTTTTGACGAAAATTCGTTATTTGGACAAAAAATTCGTCCCATTGGATTAAAAATTCATATTTTTTTATTGAAAAATTATCTTCTTTTATTAAAAATTCATCTGTTTTTATTAAAAATTCATGTGTTTTTGTTGAAAACTTAACTATCTCTGGTTGAAGTTTAAACTTTTTTTGTTTGAAAGTTCAACTACTTGGTTTAGAATTTATCTTTAATGGTTAAAAATTCATATGCCTTTAAAAAAATCGTCTTTTCGGTTTTAAAAATCAACCATTTTGTTGAAAATTCATCTGCTTTGTTAAAAATCCAACTTTCTTTGGAAAATTCAATTATTTGGTTAAATATTCAACTATTTTCTTGAAAATTCCAGTATCTTGTTAAAAAGACATATTTTTGGTCGACAATTAAACTCTTGTTAAAAATTCAATTGCTTTATTGAAAACTCAGTTGCCTTGTTGAAAAATTAATTATTTTATTAAAAATTCAGTATTTTGTTAAAAAGTCATCTAATTTGGGCGAAAATTCTACTTTTTTCGTGAAAATTCGTCCTCTTTGATATGAAATTCATCTGTTTTTGTTCAAAATTCAACTTTTTTCGGAAAATTCAACTTTCTTTAGTTGAAGTTTAATCTTTTGGTATAAAAATTCCACCACTTGATTCTGAATTTATTTTTAAAGGTCAAGAATTCCAGATTTTGTTTAAAAGCCATATTTTTTGGTCGAAAATTCATCTGTTTTTGTTAAAAATTCCATTTTATTCAATGTTTAATTATTTGATTGAAAATTCAACTGTCTTTGATTAAAGTTTCATTTTTTTTGTTTGAAAATTTGACCACTTGATTGAGAATTTATATTTAAAGGTTGAAAATTGAATTATTTTGATAAAAATTGAACTTTTTTCTTGAAAATTCCAGTATCTTGTTAAAAAGTCATATTTTTTATCGAAAATTCAATTTTTTTGTAGAAAACTTCTTTATTTTGTTGAAAATTCATTTATTTGGTTGAAAATTCAATTATTTTGTTGAAAATTTCTCTTTTTTGGTAGGAAATTAATTTTTTTGGTTGAAAATCCGTCTTTTTGGTTATAAAATTCATGTCTTTTGGTAAAAATTTCAAATTTTTCGGTTGAAATATCAAATGTTACATTTTTTGTTAAAAATTCATCTCTCTCATTTGAAAACTCATCTGTTTAAAAGAAAAATCGTCTTTTCAATTAAAAAATCAACTGTTTTGTGGAAAATATCATTATCTTGTTGAAAATTCAACTGATTGGTTAAAAATTAAACTGTATTGTTGAAAATTTCTCTCTTTTTATTGATAGTTCAACCGTTTAGTTGAAAATTATTTTTCGGTTTTGTTGAAAAATTGTCTATTTGGATAGAAAATTCGTCCTCTGGGATTAAAAATTCATCTGTTTTTATCAAAAATTCATCTGTTTTTGTTGTAAATTCTACTTTCTTTGGAAAATTCAAGTATTTGGTTGAAGTTTAATCTTTTTTGTTTGAAAATTTTACCACTTGATTGAGAATTTATATTTTAACGTTAAAAGTTCAATTATTTTGATAAAAATTCAACTAATTTCACAAAAATTTGAGTATTTTAGTAAAAGTCTCATTTTTTGGTCAAAAATTCAACGGTTTCGGTGAGAATTCGTCTATTTCAGAAAAAATTCGTTCTTTTGGATCAAAGTCCATCTGTTTCTGTTGAAAAATCCATTTTTTTCTGAAAATTCTACAGTCCTTGGTTGAAGTTTAATCTGCTTTGTTTAAAAAATCGACAACTTGGTTTGGAATTTATCTGTCAAGGTTGAAAAGTCAATTATTTTTATAAAAATTAACTAATTTGTTGTAAATTCAACTTTCTTTGCCAAATTCAATTAATTGGTTAAAAATTCAACTGTCTTTGGTTGTATTTGAATATTTTTTGCTTGAAAAAATTACTCGAAAATTCCGCTAAGAAACACGTTAAAGGTTTCAAGGCGAAATCAGACCCAGGTTATTAAAAAACTAATTATTTTGTTGAAAATTCCAGTTTCTCGTATCAAAGTCATATTTTTTGGTCGAAAATTCATTTGTTTTTGTTGAAAATTTCACTTTCTTCAAAAAACTCAATTATATGTTTGAAAATTTTACTGTCTTTGGTTGAATTTTAATCTTTTTTTGTTAAAAAATTCGACCACTTGGTTCTGAATTTGTATTTTAAGGTTGAAAATTCAAATAGTTTGTTGAAATTCCAGTTTTATATTTAAAAGGCATATTTTTTCGTCGAAAAATCATCTCTTTTTGTTGAAAATTCCACTTTCTTCAAAAAATTCAATTATTTAGTTCAATTTTAATCTTTGTTGTCAGAAAATTCGACCACTAGGTTCTGAATTTACTTTTCAAAGTTGAAAAGTCAATTACAATGTTAAAATTAATTATTCTGTTGAAAATTCCAGTTTTTTGTTGAAAGTCATCTTTTTTGGGCGAAAATTCAATTGCTTTGTTAAAAATTCGTCTATTTGTACAGAAAATTCGTCCTTTCGGATTAAAAATTCAGCTGTTATTGTTGAAAATTCAACTTTCTTCGGAAAATCAATTATCTGATTGAAAATTCAACTGTCTTTGGTTGAGGGTTATTTTTTACTTGTTTGATTATTTGACCACTTGATTGAGAATTTGTATTTGAAGGTTGAAAATTCAACTATTTTGTTGAAAATTTGTCTTTTTTGGTAGGAAATTAATTTTTTTTGGTTGAAAATTTGTCTTTTGGTTTGAAAATTCATGTCTTTTGGTAGAAATTTCATATTTTTTTGGTTGAAATATTAAATATTACAATTTTTGGTGAAAATTCATCTTTCTAAAAAAAATATTTTGTTGAAAATTAGTCTTTTCAGTTTAAAAGTTCAACTATTTGTTTGTAAATGCAGCTTTTTGGTCAAAGATTAAACTTGTGTTGTTAAAGATATAAATATTTGGTTGAATTTTAATCTTTTTTGTTTTAAAATTTCATTGTTTAGTTGAAAATTAAAGTATTTAATTAAAAATTTAACTATTTTGATGAAATTTAAACTATTTTGTTAAAAGTTTAATTGTTTTGTTGAAAATTACAGTGTTTTATTAAAAAGTTATCTTTTGGGTCAATAATTAATCTTTTTTGTGAAAAATTCTTTTTTTTGGATATAAAATTCAACTTTCCTTGGTTGAAGTTTAATCTGTTATTTGTTGAAAATTAGTCTTTTCCGGTAGGAAATTAATTTTTTTGGTTGAAAATTCGTCTTTTAGGTTTTAAAATTTCTTTCTTTTGGTAAAAATTCTAGTTTTTTGGTTGAATTATCAAATATTACATTTTTTGTTGAAAATTCATCTTTCTCTGAAAACTTAACAGTCTAAAAAAATCATCTTTTCCGTTTTAAAATTCAAATATTTGAATAAAAATTCAACAATTTTGTTGAAAATTCAATTATTTTATTAAAAAATTAATGATTTTGTTGAAAATTCCCGTTTTTTGTAGAAAAGTCATCTTTTTTGGTCGAAAATTCAACTGTTCTGTTGAAAATTCGTCCTTTTGAATTAAAAATTCATCTGTTTTTTATTTAAAATTCAACTTTCTTCAGAAAATTCAATTATTTTCTTGAAAGTTCAACTATATTTGGTTGAAGTTTAATCTATTTTGTATAAAAATTTGACCACTTAGTGCGAATTTATATTTGAAGGTTAAAAATTCAATTATTTTAATGACAAGTCAACCATTTTAATAAAAATCAATTATTTTGATAAAAATTCAACTATTTTCTTGAAAATTTCAGTCTCTTGTTCAAAAGTCATATTTTTTGGTCGAAAATTTAACTGTTTTGTTGAAAATTCGTCCTTTTAGATTAAAAATTCATCTGTTTTTGTTTAAAATTCAAGTTTCTTCAGAAAATTAAATTATTTTCTTGAAAGTTCAACTGTATTTGGTTGAAGCTTAATCTTTTTTGTTTGAAAATTTGACCACTTGGTGGGAATTTATATTAGAAGGTTAAAAATTCAATTATTTTGATGACAAGTCAACCATTTGAATAAAAATCAATTATTTTGATAAAAATTCAATTATTTTCTTGAAAATTTCAGTATCTTGTTCAAAAGTAATATTTTTTGGTCGAAAATTCAATTTTTTTGTAAAAATTCAATAGTTTTGTTGAAAACTCCGTTATTTTGTTAAAGAATTAATTATTTTCTTGAAAATTGCAGTACTTCGTTAAAAATTCATATTTTTTGGTCGAAGTTTCAACTTCTTTGTTGAAAATTCAACTTTTTTTTGAAAATTCGATTATTTGGTTGAAAATTCAACTGTCCTTGGTTGAGAATTTATCTTTTCAGGTTAAAAATTCAATTATTTTGTTGAGAATTCAATTTTGTTCAAAATTTGTCTTTTTTGGTAGCAAATTAATTTTTTTGTTAGAATTTTAATCTGTTTTAATCATTTTGTTTAGCTTCGACCTCTTAAAATTGATAGTTGTAAAATTTTTCGGAATGAAGGTCAATGAATAAAAACAAAACCTCTTGATTGTAGAATATAAAAATTTTTTGGCTACGTTTCAAACCAGATGTGGTTCCTTCTCAAGCCTAAAGTTAACAATTTATTAATAATTAACATTAAAACATTTAAAAAAATATTAATGAATAACATAGTTCAAGAAAGATCATAAAGTGTAAAATAAACGAAGTAAATTATTTCCTGAAAACATTTAGTGTAAAAATTGTCAGTTGAAAACAAAATGAGATCATGTAGTGTAAATTTAGAGTCAAACTCTTCATGCCAAAATCAAAAGATTTTGTCTTTATTCATTGAACTTTATTCCGAAAACATTTACAATTATCAATTTCAATCTTTTTTGTTAAGAAATTTGATTATTTGGTTAAAAATTTAAGCATTTAATTGAAAAATAAACTATTTTGATGAAATTTCAACTATTTTGTTAAAAATTGAATTCATTTGTTGAAAATTATAGTCTTTTGTTAAAAAGTTATCTTTTTGGTAGGAAATTAATCTTTTTGGTGGAAAATTCGTGTTTTTGGTTATCAAATACTACATTCTTTGTTGTAAATTGTCTACTGGGACAGAAAATCTGTCTTTTTGGATTGAAAATTATCTGTTTTTGTTGAAACCTCAATTATTTTGTTCAAAAATTAATTATTTTGTTTAAAAGTGCTCTTTTTTGGTTGAAAATTCAACCGTCTTTGGTTTAAGTTTAATATTTTTTGTTTAAAAATTTGACCACTTTATTGAGAATTTATATTTCAAGGTTAAAAATTTAACTATTTTGAAACAATTAAATTTCTTTGATAAAAAGTCAACTATTTTGATAAAAATTCAATTATTTTGATAAAATATCATATTTTTTGTCTGAAATTCAACTGTTTTGTAGAAAATTCAATAGTTTTGTTGAAAACTCAGAAATTTTGTTGAAAATTTCACTAATTTGTTAAAAAGTCATTTTTTTTGGTCGAAAATTCAACTGTATTATTAAAAATTCGTCTAATTGGACAGGAAATTCCTCCTTCTAGATTAAAAATTCATCTGTTTTTGTTGAAAATTCAAATGTCTTTTGAAAATTTGATTATTTGGTTGAAAATTCAACTGTCCTTGGTTAAGAGTTTATTTTTTCAGTTCGAAAATTCAATTGCTTGTTGAAAATTCGTTATTTGGACAGATAATTCGTCCTCTTGGATTAAAAATTCATATGTTTTTATCAAAAATTCATCTGTTTTTGGTTGAAAATTCAATATTTTTGTTGAAAACATAGTTATTTTGTTAAAGAATTAATTATTTTGTTGAAAAATCCAGTACTTTGTTAAAAAGTCATCTTTTTTGGTCGAAAATTCAATGGCTTTGTTAAAAATTCGTCTATTTGAACAGAAAAATCGTCCTGTTGGATTAAAAACCCATATGGTTTTGTGTAAAATTCAAATCGTTGAAAATTTATCTATTAAGGTTAAAAATTCAATTATTTTATTAAAAATTTGTCTCTTCTGGTAGAAAATTATTTTTTTTTTTTGGTTGAAAATTCGTATTTTTGGTTTTAAAATTCATGTCCTTTGGTAAAAATTTCATATTTTTTAGTTAAAATATCAAATATAACACTTTTTGTTGAAAATTCAACTTTCTCTGTTCAAAATTGAACTATTCTTTGAAAATTACATTATTTTGTTAAAAAAATTGGTCTTTTTGGTACGAAATTGATTTTTTTTAGTTAAAAATGTGTTTTTTAATTTTAAAATTCATGTCTTTTGTTAAAAATATCATTTTTTGAAATATCAAATGTTACCTCTTTTATTAAAAATTTAACTGTCTTCCGTAAATTCAACTATTTAGTTGTAAATGCAACAGAATGGTTAAAAATTAATTTTTTGTTCTTGAAAATTCAAATATTTGGTTGAATTTTAATCTTTCTTGTTTGAAAATTCGATTATTTAGTTTAAAATTGATCTTTGTAGATAGAAAATTTAAGTATTTGGATAAAAATTTAACTATTTTTTTTTAAATTCCAGTATTTCATTACAAAGTCGTCTTTTTTGGTCAAAAACTCAATTGTTTCGTTGAAATGGCCTCTTGGATTGAAAATTCATCCGTTCTTATTCAAAATTCATCTTTTTTTATGAATAATTCATCTGTTTTTGTTAAAAATTAACCTTTCTTCGGAAAATTCAATTATTTCGTGGAAAAGTCTTAATTATTTGTTTGAAAATTTAACTGTCTTTGGTTGCAGTTTAATCTTTTTCATTTGAAAATTTGACCACTTAAATGAGAATTGATATTTGAATATTAAAAATTCAATTATTTTGATGAAAATTCAGCTATTTTCATGACAATTTCATTATGTAGTTCAAGTCAAAATTTTTGGTCGAAAATTTAATTATTTTGTTGAAAATTCATCTATTTGCACAGAAAATTCACCCTTTTGGATTGAAAATTCATCTTTTTTGTTGAAAATTTCACTTTCTACGAAAAATTCAATAATTCAATTATTATTATTATTTTTTTTAATTCGAGTATTTTGTTAAAAAATTTAACATTTTTGGATCCAAAATTTAACTAATCCGTTGAAAATTTATTTTTTCTGTTGCAATTTCAAATGTTTTGTTAAAAAGTTATCTTTTTGGTGAAAAATTAATCTTTTTAGTGAAAAATTCGTCTTTTTGGTTATAAAATCAATGTATTTTGGTAGAAATATCTTATTTTTTGGCAAAAATATCAAATATTACATTTTATGTTGAAAATTCGTCTATTTGGATATAAAATTCGTTTTTTTGGATTGAAAATTCATCTCTTTTTGTTAAGAATTGAAGTTTTCCGAAAATTCAACTATTTAATATACAATAGTATCAATTGGAAAGCCTAGATTTTATCAATCTCACCAATGATAAAACAGCCGAGCACGAAACAATTGATGAGAGTTGATAAAAAATCCAGTATCTTGTTAACAAGTAATATGTTTTGGTTGAAAATTCAATAGTTTTGTTGAAAACTCAGTTATTTTGTTGAAGAATTAATTATTTTGTTAAAAATTCCAGTACTATGTTAAAAAGTAATCTTTTTTGGTGCAAAATTCAATTACTTTGTTAAAAATGCGTCTATTTGAACTAAAAAATCGTCCTGTTTGATTAAAAACCCATATGGTTTGGTGTAAAATTTAACTTTATTCTCGAAATTCAATTATTTGGTTAAAAATTAAACTATACTTGGTTGAAGTTTATCTGTTTTGTTTAAAAATTTGACCACATGGTTGAGAATTCATCTATTAAGGTTGATAATTCAATTATTTTATTACAAATTTGTCTTTTCTGGTGGACAATTATTTTTTTTTTTTAAATTCGTATTTTTAGTCTTAAAATTCATAACCTTTGGTGAAAATCTCATATTTTTTGGTTAAAATATCAAATATAACACTTTTTGTTGAAAATTCAACTTTCTCTGTTGAAAATTAAACTATTCAGTTGAAAATTTAATTATTTTGTTTAAAAGTTGTCTTTTTTGGTAAAAAAATTGATTTTTTTGGTTAAAAATGTGTTTTATGGTTTTAAAATTCATGTCTTTTGGTAAAAATATCATTTTTTTTAAATATCAAATGTTACCTCTTTTATTAAAAATTCAACTGTCTTCCGAAAATTCAACTATTTAGTTGTAAATGCAACAGTATGGTTAAAAATTAATTTTTTGTTGTTGAAAATTCAAATATTTGGTTAAATTTTAATCTTTCTTGTTTGAAAATTCGATTATTTAGTTTAAAATTGATCTTCGTAGATAGAAAATTTAAGTATTTGGATAAAAATTCAACTATTTTTTTTTAAATTCCAGTATTTAATTAAAAAGCCGTCTTTTTTGTTCGAAAACTCGATTGTTTCGTTGAAAATTTGTCCTCTTGGATTAAAAATTCATCTGTTTTTATGGAAAATGAATCTTCTTTTATGAATAATTCATCTGTTTTTGTTAAAAATTAAACTTTCTTCGGAAAATTCAATTATTTCGTTGAAAATTTAATTATTTGTTTGAAAATTAACTGTCTTTGGTTGCAGTTTAATCTTTTTCATTTGAAAATTTGACCACTTAATTGAGAATTGATATTTGAATGCTAAAAATTCAATTATTTTGATAAAAATTCAGCTATTTTCATGACAATTTCATTATGTAGTTCAAGTCAAAATTTTTGGTCGAAAATTTAATTATTTTGT
>JAUELO010030102.1:0-10714 GCA_032357855.1 Amphibolips quercusostensackenii | reverse complement strand
ACAGTTGTAAAAAAGATGAATAGCTTGAGCCATAAAATTTGTTGCGAACCTCATGACGAAGTCAGGTTCATCAATTCTTTAACTGTGTAAAAGAAATATATTTAATATTATTTAATATTTATGTTATTAATTAGAATTAAACTGGGGCCGGCAATTGTATGAAGGCCACTGAGGCCCAGACTGCCGACTTTTTAAAAGAAGAAGACAGCAATACACATTTCTTTGTTGTAAATATTTTGAGTTCAACAGTTTTTACATGGCTTTAGGGGCTGCTGATTTTAGCAAGTTTGCATTGAAAGTAAAGGTGAGTTGGTGGTAGAAGTGTGTTTTTTGAGTTTGAGATTGAACGTAGAAAATAATAGAAGTAAAGAGGTGGTTGGTAATTTCGGAGATTAAGACTGTTTTCGGTATACTGAGAGGTTAGGTTTGTTTGGTGTGAGGTGCAAGGGGCGAAGTAGGTGCATCCGAGTTGCGGCGACAGGAAGGGATAGGTAGAGAGAAGCGCAGAAGAAGGTACAGTTGCAGGGTGGGGCAGCGCAGTGGCTTCACAATTTTCGCAAGTCACGCAAGACGATACGAAAAGAGGTTTTCTTGAATCGGTTTCATGGGTAGCGGGGACAGCGATATCAAAGAAGAAAGGGATTCGGACGAGAAAGTGTTCTGTATGCCGAAACGTGAATCAAAAAAGAGAGGTCAGTACGAAAAAACAGTAGAAAGAGAGAGATTGAGGGCTTAGAGTTTTGTCTCAATACAGCCGTTTATAAATAGGAAGAAAGATAGGGCAGAAAGAGGAAGTAGTAATGATAAAGTAGAAATAGGGTCCACCTTAAAAAATTTGAAAATGTAGAGAAAACCACCGGGAAAAGAAGAAACTGAAGAGGGAGAGAAAGACAAGGGAAAAGACGAAGAAAAAGTTAAACAAAAAGGAACAATAGAAGTAGAAAATTTACAGTAAGACGAAATGCGTACAATAATGATAGAAGTAATACAGATGTACGAAAAAAGACAGAAAAAATGACAGGAAGAAGAGAAGAGGAAATAAATCAAGAAATAAGAAAAGAAATGTCCGAGCTTAATAAAGAGATGCAAAAATGGGAAGAATTTAGGGAAAATTTGGAGAAAAGGATGCAGACTTTAGAAGAAAGATTAGAAAAGCAGGAAGAGTCTAATCAAAATATAGCACAGTTGGAAGGTAGGATCCAAAAAATAGAAAGCTTAAACTGGGAGTTTGGTGGTGGGAGAGTGAGAATGAGGAGAAAGAAAGGCTGAAAAGAATAAAACGAATAAAAAATAATTGATGCTGAAGTAGACTTAGAGAAAGTGCGATTTATAGAAACAGAACAGCGAAGAGGGAAGAGAATGGTACTGGTGAAACTAAAGAAATGGGAACATGAGAGGAAAACGATGACAAAAAAGAGTGTGTTATATGGAAGTTTGGAGAGAATAAAGGATGATTTGAGATGCGTAGAAATAAATATGGAGTATAAGTTAAGTAGAATAGTGGAAGAGGAATGAAGAAAGGTAAAAAGAACGTGGGTTAAGTCTGGAAGAATACAGATAGAAAGTATGCGGTGGCATTGGGACGAAGAATGGGAAGATATAGTAAAAAGTAAGGTGCAGAGAAACTAGAAAAGAAGAAAACGGGAGATAGAAGAACAAAAAAAAGTGAGGAACAAAAAAAGCGAAAGAAGAAAGTAAAGAAGAATGGAGGATATGTTACTGGAATATAGCAGGATTAGAGAGAAAGGATAGGGAGTTAAAGAGCCATTTAGCGCAATAAGATGTAGTAGAAATGACGGAGACATGGCTAGATGAAAAGAAATGAGAAAGAGTAAGGGTAAGGTGACCAAAAGGTTACAAGTGGCAAGTTTAAAATGCAAAGAGAAGATATAGAAGGGAATGAGAAAGGGGAATATACAGGCGCAAAAGGAGAAAGAGAAACGGTAATCGATTATGTAATAAAGGACGATCACGTAAAAAAGAAGTTGAAGAAATTAGAGGTAGAAGATTATATAGATTTAGATCACTTTTCTATAGTAGTGACATTAGAGGGAGAAAAAAGTCATATCAATATGGATAAAAAGGAAGCAAAGGTGAAAAGAGCAGAAAGAGCGGACTGATAAATGGAAGGGCAAGAAAAATGTAAAGAAAAGGTCAGAAGTATCAAAATAGATAAGGGAAATGTAGAGGAAAAGATGGAAATAGTGATAGGAAAAATAAAAAGAAGATTAGAGTGCACAACCAAAAAAGGATTTAGTGAAGGAAGTAGAATAAATGGATAGGATGAGGAATACAAAGAGAAAAAGAAGGAGGTCAGGAAGGAATTAGGAGAATGGAGAAAAGAGAAAAGTAGCGGAAAATAATATAGGAGAAAAAAGAAGGAGTATACTAAGTTGTGTAATCAAAACCAAAAAGAGGAGAACAAAACGTTTGAGGAAGAGGCGGGAAAGGCAAGGACGGAAGTAGAGGTTTGGAAGGTTGTGAATAGAAAAAGAAAAAGAACGAAAAGATTAAAACAGGATATTGAAATGGTAGAATAAAAAAAATATTTTATAGATTTCCTAGGAAGTGTAGAGAGAAAAGTTAGGAAAAAAAAGACATGGTAGTGAAAGAGATGAGAAAGATGACATGACAAGGGAAGAAATATCCAAGGTGTTAAAAATAATGAAAGACGGAAAGGCACCTGATATAGACGAGATTCCAAATAAAGTCTGAACCTATGGAAGGACGGAACTAAAGGAATGATCATGGATAATGTGCAATAGGGTATGTAGAGGAAAGGGTCGGCCAGAGTTATGAAAGGAAGGAGCAATGATATGGGGTAATAGACAATATATATGTCCTGAGCTATTCAGTAAATAAAAGAATTAAAAAGGAGAAAGGGAAAATGATAGCAATGTTCTTGGACTTATAGGCGGCTTTTGAGTTATCAGACCGAGGCGAGATAGAAAAAGTTATGGTGAAAAAGGGGATAAGAAAGGGGTTTAATAAAGAGAGTATCAGAAATTTTCAAAGAGACAAAAAGCAAGGTAAAGGTAGGAGAGCAAGTAGGAGAAAGTTTCTGGTTGGTAAGGGGAGTAACGCAAGGATGCTCTCTGAGCCCACATTTGTTTAATGAATTAATATCAGACTTAGAAGAAGAAATAGAGAGAAAAGGACGGGAAGGATTCAGGATAGGAAACGGAAAGATATATACACTGGCATACGCGGACGATAAAGTTTTGATGGCAGAGGATGAAGAAGGGATATCGGGCTTAATTAGAGGATTACTAAGATGGAAAACAATTAAATTCAAATGTAAAAAAGACAACGATAATGAGGTTCAAAAAATGCAGGAAAAGAAAGAAAGAATGGACTGGAGGATGGAAAGAAATAAAGTTAAAAGAAGTAATAAAGTTTAAATATCTGGAATATACCTGGCAAACAAATAAAGACAATAGAGCTTATATGAGAGAAAGGATAAAAAAAAGGAGCAGGGTTAATAATACAGACATGTGAAATAGGAAAAAGAAGGTTAAAAAAAATTTGAGAAGAAGAATGTGGCTATTTGATACGCTGGTATGGCCGGTATTAGGTTACGGAGCAGAGATATGGGGATGAAAGGTAAGAAAAGAGATGAAGAGTTTACAAGAAGGATATATAAGGTAGACGTTACTGGTAGACTGGAGGACACCATAATATATGGTAAAAAAATAGCGCAAAGGGATAAATTAAGTATTAGAGTGTGAAATAGGGCATGGAAAATTGAGACAAAGCTAAGGGAAGGAAAGGGAGGAGGGTTGAAAAGAAAGTGTTTGAAAAAGGTGAGGGAAAAAGAGGGAGGGCAATAGAATTAACGAGATAGAAAGAATAAGGGGGGGGGAGTTCTTTAATGATAAAAATATAGAAGACGCAACTAGAGTAAACAATGAAGAATTGGAAAAAAGGTATAGAGAGAGCGACGATTAATAGTAAGATGGGGGATGATTGAGGAATTAAAATAGAATAGATAGTATAACATTATAATAAAGGAAGGATTACTAAAGGATTTGAAAAAGGGATGGGGAGAGGAAAGATGGACAAGAATAGCAAAATTAGAATTAGCGGAATAGCGGAAGGGATGTATTGGGATAAGGAAGAGAACAGATATTGCAGAATCTGTGAATGGGAAGAGAAAACATGGGGGCATGTATGGGAAGGATGTAGGAGATGAATGGCAGATAAAGGAAGCTGTCGAGAAAATGTAATAAAAATTCTATGGGAGGCTGGATTGGGGGTAGAGTGGATGAAAAAGTTGGAGGGGGCTAGAGAAGTGAATACGAAAAAAGGGATGTGCAAATGAATTTAAAAGTCAAAATGGAAATACAAAGGAAGTGAAAGAAAAAGGAAACAAAAGTCGCTTAGATTAGAAGCGTAAAGATTTATAAGTAATGATTATGTAATAGCATAAGTAGATTAAGATTCGGTTGCGGTTTCGCGCTCTCTTTCTCTCTCTCTCTCGCTTGCACTCTCGCTTTCGATCGCTTGCTTGCTTGCTCACTAACTCGTCCTAAATTGCGTTGTTGAAAAAATAAAAATAAGAATCTAGAAATAAGAGTTTGTGTAATAGCTCTAAATATCTGTAAATAGTAAGGCTACGCTTTTATGAATATGTATGCGGAAGTATGTTAAGGAATGGAGGTCATGTAAATCCTTAGGGGATACATTATGAATAAAGAAGAAGAAAGAAAAGAAAGAGTATATGAAATAATTAGAACGAAACAATTGTGAAAGGAATGAAAGTAGAAAAGGTCGTTGTGGATGTTGTGTGTGTATATAGGAGAAGAGGGGATGATGGAGAACGATAAGGAAATGAAGAGAGGAAAATAAGGTGCTTTCGGTATTGATATGTGGGACCTGAAAGCATTATTAAGGAATAAAGGGAAAAGGTGTAAGACAAATAAAATAAGGTTTCAATAAAAAACTTGAAACATAGGGAAACGGATTGGGAGAGCAGAAGGGTTTTAAACTTGTTGAAAGAGGCGAGATAATTTATTTATCACGTGTATCATTTCGTATTTTTATTTCATAGTATACCAAATTCTTCTTATAAAAATGCAAAGTATTATCTAGAATATTGTTAAGACATTTTCTCAGAGGCTATAAATGACCGAAACACCTAAATTTAGGTTTGGGTTTCATAAAGGTGAAATCACCAAATTTTTTTGATTGACATAATTTATAATTTACAATAAGGCTGACATTGTTGCATATAAATACAAACTCACGAAATCTTTCGCGAGGTATCGAAAGCTAACTGAACACCGGTTTCTAAATCACAAGAGAAAGACATAATAATACCCGAACACTCTGTACCTTTCTGTATTTGTAGGCATATAATAAAGATAAAAAAATGATTTTGATTCTTTGGCAACTCTCAGTCTTTCATTTATTGATTGTAAGCCAGAGAATTAATGCTGCAAACCATTTTATGTTTTTATTTAAAATAGTGATATTTCGAATTAGCGAGCACTTAACTTTATTTTTTTATCATTAATCATCTGAATGAATTTGGAAATAAATTTATTGACTTGAAGTCAGAGCAAGCCACCCCATAAAGCTAGAGTGTAATCGTGATCACTCTCCAGAATGAATAAGAGAATGCTAGAAGGCCAAAGGGCTATCGCGATAGTTCAAACTCATAGACCATACACTAGGGTGGTCCAAAATCATATCTGTTGACATTTTTTTTATTAGAGGGCACGCCACCCCCTCCTCATTTTGAGAGGATGAAGGAAAAAAAAATTTCCTCCGAGTTTAAGCCAAACCAGTTAATACACACCCCCCTTGTGGAATCCCAAAAATGTTTTTTGGGGCACTTTTAGGGATCCACAAGGAGGGGCGTGGGGCATCAAAATTCGAGGTAATTTAGTGAAATGATTACTTGGAGACTCTTAAACGAATTCTTAATATCTCCAGCAAGCTAAGTTTAAATTCAGAGACTTAAATCCTATTTTTCCGGTAGCCAAAATTTCCCCATGTTAATCTTATGGGATTTTCAGGACCCTTCCGGCACATCCTAATAATAACCGATTTGGCTTAAAGTTAAAGGAAATTTTTTTTTCGGCAACCTCACAAGGAAGGGGGGGGGGGTATGCCCCCTATTTAAACATCGGTCTTTTGGACCACTCTACCCTACACACAAAAAACCTATCACTAGACTACGAGACTGCTCTCCTCTCTATGATGCGCAGGAGAACTACAGAAGCGAGAATGTCTTGATCCCTATAAATGTATATGCTCCTTCCTTATATGCATTCTATAGTGAAATAACTTGAGAAAGAAGAATGAATAAAGGCAAAATTAGGCAAATAAAAAGAGCAAAGTAAGAAATTAAAGATATTCAGCATTCTATTTCTCATTTTATGTTTCACATTTACTTCCTTTTGCCTTAAAAAACCTTTTTAAAAAAATGATACCGTCACACGAAAAGCCGTTTTGAGGTTATGGTTTCATGCACTAACTTCTGTAGCTCTTTATTGCCCGTGTTCTCTATCCACTGCAAACTTAAAGAACGTCGCGTTAGAAACGTTTTCAGCACTTCCTTATCGTTTACTTTTTACAACCACAGCCACTCACAGCACAAGTTTTGCGATACATTATTTAGTCTCTGAGTCACTTGTGCATCATTTTACAGTGACATCATCAGACAGCACGTGACAACAACAAATAACACAAACAATTTTTTCGCGCACGCGCTTTCATCACAAATTCACGCCAACTGCGATGGTAAGGATAACTATTCTCGCACCCCTCAATGCCTCTTCGTCCCTGCACCAAAGTCCTAAGAACTCGCCATTTTTGCCCTACAGAGTTGACCGAGCCTTCTAGGAGCCTTCAGACGCGAGTAAAAAACCGATTCAACCGAGTGCTACTATTCATGTACCGCTCTCCTGCTCAACTGACTGTCCGTGCAGGCTCAGCGCGCTATGCCGTGGTTGGTTTAAAGGGGACCCTATCATGACACATGCAGCAAGCCTCTTTGCGGCAAGTCGCACCTGCCGCATGTCACACCTGCGGTATCTCTCACCTGCTGCATCTCTCACCAGTGTAAAGGAATTCGACCAGTAATATTTCTGTAGCTAGTCATAGGGTTGCCTTCCGGCCCCCATGATCGTTGGAAAAGGGTAGGGAGTTTGACCACGGGAGAATCCGATAGATAGAGATGCCGCAGTTGTGACATTCCGCAGGTGTGACTTGCCGCAGAGAGACTTGACTTTTGTGAGATGATAGGGGTCCGGTTCAGAGTCCTCACTCTATACTGACCTAATGGGCCTTCCTTCTGTTTGCTTTGTGCGGACGTTCGCCGCGCGGGATGGCTTACTAAAGAGTGCTATTTTATTATTGAGTTACGAGAGTTTGTATATTTTTCCGTACAGTGTGTTAATTTGACTAAATAAATGGTAGGATAAACCTATACTTTACAAACGGCAATACCAGAGGGAATGAAAAAGGAAAATTCATGTAAATTGGTATAGAGGACACGGTAATAGACGTAATACCGACCGTAACAGCAAAAGGAAATTGAAAACAGACAGTGGGGGGAAAGATAGGTTAAGACAGTTTACAGAAAAAATTAAAAACAAAGAGGTAGGGAATATGAAAGAGGAAAGAGTAGTCACGCTGCTAGAAAAACTTAAAGGAGTGATTGATAAGTTAAGGGAAGAGATGATACCGAAAGGAGAGTTGGTGATACTTTGAATAGATAGAAAGTTAAAACAGGATGAAGGAAAATATAAGAAAAAGAAGGAAAGGGGATATGAAGACAGGGGAACAACAGGAGAAAGAAAAAAAACACGAGAGAACGTTAAGGGAGAAAAGACAAAATAAGAAAGAAGGGTACATTGAAAAGGTAGAGAAAACTGTAAAGGAAGGAAAAAAGTGATAAAAGATACACAGGGAAAGATGAGGAAGAAAGCGCATTAATGAAGATATCAAAAGGAACGAGTAAAAGAAATTTTGTGGAACTTTCTAAGATTTCCAGGGATTTTTAATAATTTCAAAGAATTTTCCGTATTTCAACACATTTTAAACTATTTTAACAGATTTAAAAGAATTTCGAAAGATTAAGAATACTTCAAAGGACTTAACAAATTTTTGTAGGATTTCAAAATATGTTAAGCTCGATTTTAAGAGATTTCTAGGGCACTTTGTAAAATAAATAAAATTTCAAGGAATTCTTAGCAATTCCAAAGAATTTCAAGATATTCAAAAAGGTTGCATAAGATTTAAAGGATTTTATTAAATCTTCAAAGATTTCAAAGATTTCTAGGTATTTGAGCGTTTATTTTTTTAAAGAACTTCAATGGATAAGTTCAGTTTAATTTATATTAAAGGAATTTAAATGATTTCTACTAACCTTAATGAATTTTCATGATTTTCAAAGTTTTCAAAAGATTCACAGGAATTTCAACAAATTGTTAGTATACTTAAGGAATTTAGATTTTGCACAATATTTTAGGGGTTAAGTCAGAATTTCAGAAATTTTAGGAGATTTTACAAATTGCAAGAAAACTTTAAGGAATACATTTAATTTATTAGAGTTTCAAGGAATCTTAAATGATTCCTATTTGTTTTCAAAGTTTTCGAAGATTTTAAAGAGATTTCTATAAATTTTAACAGGTTTTAAAGAATCTAATAGATTTAAAAATATTTCCAAAGGTATCAATGAATTTCGATGAAATTTGTGTGTTACTTAATATACTTTTGAGAGTTTTTGCAATACTACATATTAATCTTAAAATTAAGATAGTAATATTCATTAGAAATAATATATTATCTGTCTTTAAGAAAATAAAACGATTTATATACCTGATCTTTTTAAAAGACTCTCCCCCCCACCAAGCCCTCGTGGTTAATAACTCGGGGCCTACCGACTTATTTTTTGACAATGTTAGTTCTGAATAAAACTGAATAAAAATATTTTTTTAAACTTACTATTACTCCTTGAAAACATAAAATCAACGCTGAAACGCCCATTGTAAAAGTTAAACATGTCGCGAAACATGATTCGACGTTGCCTGCGAACCTGGAACAAATACTTCAAATAAATTCTATTCTCAAAACCTTAAGTTAATTAACCTTGAGCTTAAAATGGTTAAACAATTATTTTAATATTGTTTATAAATAAAATATTGTTAAAAACAACATCACTCTATTTTTAAAAGTTTTTCCATCCCCCCCTTTCTTCGTCAGAGATCGTCACACAAAGATCTAGCTCATCAGTGTGACGTAACAATCACCAACAACCCACACACCTTGTAAGTCAAATTGTTTTCTTTATTTTCATTAGGTAAACGCCAAAAATAGAATACAAGACGTACAATTATTCCACAGTAGAATGTTTAACCAAATGATCAAATAATGAACAAGTGGCTGAATCTGCGAGCGAATTATTTATCCAAAAAGACAAATTTCTAACAAAAGGGTTAAATTAAAAAAAAATATGACTTTTTATTATAATCATTGAATTTCCTATCTGCGAAGAGAAATTTTCAAAAAAACGGTTGAATCAAAAAAAAATATCAAATAATTGCATTTACATTTGGAAATTTAAACTTTCAAGTATAGGGGACGAGTTTTTAACAAAATAGGTGAATTTTAAAGCAAACAGTGGAATTTTGATGTCAAGAAGATGAACTTTATGAAATACTGTTCTATTTTCTATCCAAAAGGATGATATTGCAACCAAAAAATAATTTAATTTAAAATCAAAAACAGTTAAATTCAAGCAAAAAAGACAAATTTTCAGCAAAAGAGTTGAATCTTTGAACAAAAAAGATTATTTTTTAACCAAATAGTTGCAATTTTGATAAAAAAGATAGAATTTTTACCCAAAGATATGAATTTTCTACCAAGATATATTTTTCATTTAGGAGAAAAAAAATGTCAACCAATTTGTTGCATAACCAATATAACCAAGAATAAGCAAAATAATATAATGTTGAACCCAAAAAGGCGAACATTCAATAAAACAGTTAATTTTCATCTAAAAGTGGAATTTTAGAGTTAACAGTTAAAAAAAATTAATTTTTAACAAAATATTTATATTTACATTATTTGAACTATATATATATAATTTAGTTTGTCATAAGGACAACCGCGGGATTTCGCTGGGAGCGGGTGCTAATCTAAAACACTGCACTCGCTCCCAGAGAAATCGCGGCAAAATTTCAGCTGTAACCGCGTCTCACGACCGTGAGATAGGTGGTTACAGTCTGTGACGGACTTAATACAATGATCTATCAAGAGTCTTGTGCACCCTGAAGACACGGAGCGACCTAAGGACAACCGCCTCCTGCATTTTCCCCGCAAGTGTCTTAGCATTTTGTTGACACGCAGGGATGCATTTCAGGCTATAAACCAGTAAAAGTTTGGCACCTCCAAGAGCGTCGATGATCAGGACAATTAGCTTAACAGAATATTCCGGGTATAACCGTCGCAACTCCCTCATAAGGTCTCTATACCTTTCTTTTTTTTCATTCTTCTTGGCTATGATGTTTTTGTCAAATGGTGATGAAAATTCGATAACGAACATGGTTCGCTTCTTAAAGTCAAGAAGAACTATGTCAGGCTTCGAGTGCGCAACAGAAATAATTTTAGAGAATATGAAGTTCCAATATATGCGGCACTTTTCATTCTCGACAATTGACTCTATTTCCTTAGGAGCGTTTAGCGGAGCGGTATTAGGGCTGAT
>JAUELO010030089.1:0-10714 GCA_032357855.1 Amphibolips quercusostensackenii | reverse complement strand
CAAGGTGGGTCTTTTGGCCAACAAGGTCATGGCTACAGTTTTTTGGAAAGTACGCAATATCATTCACATCGATTACCTTAGGAAGGGTAAAACAATGAAGGCTAATATTTTTCAGAGCTTCTGGACAGATTGGATATTGACTTAAAGAAAAAGCGACCGCATTTGCGAAGAAAAAAGTGCTGTTTCATCAGGACAATTGATCAGGACAAACCTTATCCAGAATATTATCCAGATTTAGCCCACTTCGACTATTTTCTGTTACCAAAGCTAAATAAATAGCTGGGTAGTGAGAGATTTGGGTCAAGTAAAGAGGTCATTACCAAAACAAGCGCCTATTTTTAGGGCTTTAAGAAAAGCTATTATTTGCCGAAAAAAAAATTGTTTTTCAGAAACTCACTGACTTATCAAAGAGCCATCGTATATTCCATGGATTTTCTTAGATCTCCATTTGATATCTGTAAAATGAATTTTTGACAACACATTATTGGTATTGGAATATATAATTATATTCATTATTATTGATATTTGTTTTTAGATTTATTACGTTAGTTGAGTCGTGCACTTGAAATATTCAAATGATGTCTCAGCCTTTATTGATAATAATAGTAATCTTAAATGAAATAATACAGCGTTACACGAAATCATTGAATGCATTTTTTCTGAATCTAATTTCAGCAAAAATTCAAGTAGTCAAAAACTTTTTCAAATAAATAGTTATTAAAAAATTGGGTGAATGATCAAAATAAATATTAAAGTTAACGCGCGCCTGCACACGTATATAATAGTCTAGTAGCAAATTAGAACGTTTATATTTGTTATCATGTTCAAGGAGAAAATGATTAACGTAAGCACCTTTATTCTGATCATTAACTTTGGCGTTTTTTGGAAAATTTCGCTAACTAAAAATCCCTATATTTTCTTTTACAGAATCATTATCATCCGATGTAACCATATCAAGTGAAACCGGGCAAGGTAATTCGAAAAATTGAATACAATCTACAACAAATATCAGATTTACACTACTAATTATATAATATTAAATTTACTGTTTTAGAAAAAAGATGTATGCCTGATATAAATCATTTATTTCAAAGTTCTGAGTAATTACTCATTTAAAATATGCTGAACAGGATCATTCTTGGCGAATTAAAACGTTTATATTTTTTTTAGAACGCAAACATGAAAATTGCGTATTTTCATGCCTGCACAGACAAACAAAAAACTACGCGTTTAGAGCTGTATCTGGCGGTGCGTTGGATAAGTTACAGAAGAGGGATTGGTAAGCACGCGTGTAACGTAGAGATAAAAAAAGAGACCGATTTGTGCATGTTTCCGTATTTTCGTAACGCTTGAGAGAGACCGTGGTTGACAAAGATAAAATAAGAAATCATAGCGGATTGTGAGTCGATGTTTTTAGCAAAGAGTGTAGCGTGCTGTGCGAGCTAATATAGTTTCACTCGCTTTCACATCATTCATGATTTTATAATAAAAACTCTCGTGCGTGCCTTCACCGACTTAAACGCGATTTTTTGTTTCTCTATGGTGGCATAAAAACACACTTCTCATAATTTTGTTTCGAAAAGTATCGTGCGTGACACTTGCCAACAGACGGCTTTTTTTTAATATGAGCGCAATGTGTTTGTAACTTATCTCCGGTTTGTGCGCCCACGGCGCCCTCAGATGTAACTCGTTACAAAAACATTCTGGTCGTTTACAAAAAACCCTCTGTTAACACTAGTCACGCCATGTACTATGTCCAATTCAAAGAAAAAACTTATAACGAAGGCATCTTTTTTTTCACCATTAACTTTGGGGTTCGCTGACAAAATTTTTTTAACATAAAATCTCTATCAGAGGGAACCATTTACATTTTAGGTAATTTAAAAACCGAAATACAATAAAAAACAAATATTAGATAATTCAGCTAAATTAGCCTAAGCTAAATTGTCCAGTTTTTTTCTACGTTTGTCTGGTTTTTTCCCTACATAGAGTGCCATATGCAGACCTAGAGTTATTGATTGAACTAATGTTTACTTAAAGTAAAGTGCAAGAATCTAATTATAGTTATCTTATATTTCATTGGTATTTGAATGTTCGTTAAATAAATGAAATAAACCGGTAATAAATTAATTTTTTAAAATAAAAATTGTATCATTTACTTCAAAATCAAATTAAATTGTTAAGAATTCAAAAATTTGTTAAAAAGTCATACTTCTTGGTAACAAGTTCATTTGTTTTCTTAAAAATTTATCTTTTTAGCTTGAAAGTTCAACTTTTTAATTGCATTTAATTTCTTCCTCATAAATAAACAAATTTGGTTTCAAAATTTATTTCTTTTTGTAAAAATTTCACCTTTTTTTTTGTTTTTGTTAGTTAAATCTAAATGTTGCTTATTTTGAATTAAAATGTTATTTTGCTTAAATATCAACTATTACATATTGCGTTTGAAATTCATCTTTCAAGGTTGAAAATTCCACTACTTAGTTGAAAGTTGAGCAACTTTGTAAAATTAAATTTTGTTAATTGAAGATTTATAATATTATCTAAAAATTAATTTTTTTGGCTGAAATTCCTTTTTTAACTAAAAGTTAAACCATTTTGTTAAACATTTAACTGAATTTTTGAAAATTAATTTTCTTATTGAAAATTCATATTCTCGGGCTAAAAGTTCAATACTTGGGCAGAAAATTCAACCATTGAATACGGAATAATTGTATTTTGTAGAAAATTTGTTTTTGTTTTGAAAATTTATTTTCTTAAATAAAAATTTAAGTGCACTGCAATTTAAACATAAAATTTTGAACTCTGATCACATCCATTGTTCAAACTATTTAGTTGAACATTACTATAATTTGTTAAACATTTGTCTTTTTAATAGAAAAGTACTCTTTTTGGTTGAAAATGAAATCATTTAGTTAAAAATTGATGTCTTTTGTGAAAAAGTCGTCATTTTTTATAGTAAAAAGGCTTATGTGTTGAAATTTTTTTTTAAATGCAAATTAATTCTTCAACTAAAAAATTAACCATTTTTTTAGAAATCCACTGTTCTCTGGACAAACTCTTAAAATCTTTAAAAATTACAAAAATCCTGTAACATCTGTAAGACTCTAATAAAATTCTTGAAAACCCCTTGACATTTTATGAATCTCTTAAAATTCTTAAAAATCCCTCAAAATTCCTTAAAATCTATGTGAAACATAAAAATCGATTTTAAAAGTATGTATCATTTCAAAACCTTTGAATATAATGATTCAAATAAAGCTAATTAATTAAAGTTCTAAAAAAAACATCTAAATCCTTAGAAATATTTAAAATCACTAAGCACTCTTTGCATTACAATAAAATTTCATTAACTATTTAAAGTTCTGCAAAAACCCCTGGAAATTTTTAAGAATCATACAAAATTCTTCGAAATAATTGCAGAGCTTTAGGAAAATGTAAAAATTCTCCACAGTCCCTTAAAATGCTTAGAAACTGTAAGACCCTTGAAATCTTTTAAAACCTTTGAAATCTGCAAAGGTCTTTCAAAATTGGTTAAAGTCTTCAGAAATTTTTAAAGCCCTCTCAACAAATCATTCGATCGTACTTTCTTCATCTGTTAAATCAACTCTTTCTATATTTTAACATTCTTTATTTCTATACTGATTTTCTTATTAAGATTTTGCAAAATGATTTTCCTAAAATCGCAACAATATTATAAAAAATTCATATAATTGAAATCCTTATGGGCCTATACTGAATTTCCTATAATATTTTACTGTGAAGTCAGATTACAAGGTATTGTGAAAATTTCCTAAAGTACACCTTTCTGGGTCGAGACATTTTGCAGACGGACATGATAGATATCTTACAGTATATAATTTTTTGCACCAGTAAAGAATGTTTAGAATTCCGAAATAAAACTCAAAATTTCACTTTTTGTGTAGTTATTTGTAGATTCGTAACTAAGCATAATTTATTAGTTATAAGATAATAGATTTTTTTAACTTAAAAATAGTTATTAACTACGTTTTTCTTGCCTGATCAGGTTCCTGACGTCCTCCACGAAAAGCTACTTTGCAGATAAATGATATAGTCTTCCGCAGTAGAAGCTTTTTAGGACAATATAATGACAATGGGGTGTTTTATAAATTAGAATTTGATACTGCCCTATCCGGTAATTGCAAAGTTCTTATTTTTTTAATTCTATTAGTGAAATGCTAAAATATTTCTTTTTCATTAGTCAACCATTTAATTACTAATACAATACATATTTTTATTTATCCAGAAATACGGAACGGTCGACCAGTGAAAATTTATTCGTACGATCTTCGTACTGGTGATCTAATAGTCCGGAATAAAATTTCGTATGCACGCTATGATGGTGCATTTAGATATTTTTTCGAGATACCTGAAAGGGATCGGAGACAAATTTTCTTCTATGATCATTTTATATTGCGATATTTATGAGTAGTTTTATTTGCGTGTATTTCTTAATAATTTTCTAGTTTTAAGCTGCCCAATAATTGCTTAAGAGGGCCGATCATTGTACCGATTACCTTATGAGAGTTGTAAAATAAATACTTCTGTTCTTGGATAAAGCGCACACGCTCTATTCATTAAAAAAAAAAATCAAAAAAATCTTATGTCAACTTTAATACGCAAAAATATATAATAATTGAATTATGATCAATTATAAAGTCTTTGATAAAAAATGTATTATTGATACAAAAGTATTCAGTTTGATATTTTGATTATTTTAATCTTTGTATAAGTACAAAATATAATGAAGAAGTGTACGAAATTTGGTCAAATTATTCATTGGTCATATATCAAATTATTGATCTTCTAACAATTTATTAATTCCTCAATCGCTATTATTGCATATAAGGTACATTTTCACAGTGCAGCAGGCAATGTGCGTGCAAGAGGAACTCATCATCTTGGACACTAAAGAGTCAGCAGGGTAGGGGCTGCAGTTCAGGAGGTGATTTTATGAAACACCGGTCGCCTTTAGGAAGCGAGTGACTAAAAACCTACAGAGTGGCAGATAGTAGTTCTAAGAACGCAACCAGGTTATTGTATGGTACACAAAAAAAGCAGTGTGTGGCAATGAGGCCACGCGGTAGCAGTGAAACTTTGGTGGATTAACTCTTACTTCTCTCTTTTTTTTGCCTTAAACTTTACATTTTCCTCCTTTTCGTTTTAAATATTCCCTATGTCACCTTTTCTCTTTCTTCCCTTTCCTCTTTCTATTTTTTTCGCCCTTCTGGCTTTATTCCTGGTATCTTATTTCCACTTTTCCCTTCCTAGTTTTCTTTCCCTTATCCCCTTTCTGTTTGCGCTTAATCTTTTTCTTTTTTTTTCCTTTCTTTTTCAGCTCTTCCTCTTTTTGGTTGCCCTTTTCCTTCCCCCTTCCCGTTTTATTTTCCCTTTTTCCCTCTTCCTTTTCTGCTTTTTCTTTTCCTTCAACGTTTCTGGTTTCTCATTTCTCCTTATCCTATTCTGTTTTTCTTTTTTCCTTTCGCCTTCCTGGTTTTACTTTCTCTTTTCTGGTTGCCCTTTTTCTTTCCCCTTTCCCTTTTATCCTTCACCCCTACTTTTTATCCTGTTTATCAAAAAGAAAAAGGAAGAAAAAAGGAAAAAGGAAATAAGGAAAGAGAAAAAATTGCAAATTGTAACTCATCAGTAAACCTCTTTTTCCAGTCTGTACATAAAAGCTCTAAACAGTTCTAACAATATTTGCTCATCTTACGACGATTAATTCCTTAGAGAAACTCTGAAAGAGACAGAGCATAAACATGCTTAGCGTAGTGTAGCAAGGGTATCCAAGAGAAGACAACTGAGAAGAAGAGAGAAACTGCGAATAGCTGCACAGAAGAAACGGGAGATTGTCGTTTGAGTACGCTGTGCGTCGCATGTTTTTTTTTAATTCACTCCTGACCCAAAAGAAGTTTCACTCAAAAAAACATTTTAGAAAAGCGACAGAGCGTTCTTAAATATTCAAGTAATCAAATTTTTACAATTTTATGGAATCGTTAATGTAAAACTAAATTTTTCTTATTACAGTTTTAATAATTTGTAAAAAGAAAAAAAATTATTTCATAAAATCGTTGTAAATCTAAAAGGACAAAAATAATAGATTATTTTTCAAGCAAAAAAATTAATTTCAAAATTTTTGATTAGAATGTATACCACAGGCTTATTTAAATTGCTGCTGCCATGTCTCTCGCGATTTTTTTTATGAATAAGTGGATTCTGACTTCAATTTATTGCAAGTTAAATCATTTGGATCACTAAGATTATTATTTTTAGAGTCTGTTCAGTATTTTTTAATGATTGAGATTTAGTTCAATATCAAAGAATAAGTATATACTTTAAATAAAACTGAGACAGTTTTCTTAAAAAAAGTTTGGTAGCTGAAATGTATTTTCAGGAAAATTCAACATCTCGGACGATTATAGTGTTCAGAAATTGGAAAACGCACTGCATTATATCTAGACGCGACTTGATTCTAAGGAATGTCTATGTGCTTTTTCTTGTAAAAAATTTTTCAATCATACAAAAATGTTGAATACCAACAGTCTCAGCTAGATGGTTAGTATAGTCATGTGTAATTATATATATTGTTTGTGCAATCATCACATTTCTTGTATTTTTACATGTATTCAACAACTTGTTATTCTATCTCAATAGAATTCTGTTCAGTGTGGAATCATTGTTTAATAGTTATATGTAATACAAGTGTGCAAGATAGGTGATTGTGTGCGAGTGTGAGTCTTGCAGCATAAGCCGGAGGCCCGAAGCATGAGCCGGTGGTTAGCGCAAGAGCGAAGCGAGTGCGTAAACGTAAACGAGTACTACGAGCCGCAAGCTATCTTCAGCAGCGACCGTCCGAAAAAGTTGTATTACTAATTTTATATTGCATAGAACGTATATTGCATAGAGTATAAAGTTTAATTTATAAAATTCAATACACAAAACTACGTAAGCGTGAAGATACCAACACGAATGTTTAAAGTAACCTATGCCAGTGTCTAAAGTACCTTATTTCCAAATTGCGCATGCGCAGCTTTCGCACCAGTGCCTTGAACAAGCCATGTTGTAAAAATGTATTTCTTTAGGACTACCGTTTCACAGTATACTTACGATGTCATTATAGAAAAATGGTGCAATCATCATTATTTTAATGTCAATTTGATAGGGTAAAAAGTACTTTCTATAATTCTTATGTTGAAAAAAATCCAGTAGTTATAAGAGACTCTTAAGCTCCTTAGTCGTGATTCAGAAGTTTACTTTGGTAAGAAACGTGTGATGGCCCGTAAGGGACGGTTGATATATTTTTCGATTATTGTCAGAATAAATTTAAAACTCCGTTCTTTTCCTGAATTTTGATGTTGTAGCGGGGCAAGGTCCGACGTAGATAAAGCCTTGAGTAGTAAGTAACCATGTTCGAAAATTCTGCATGCCCTTCGGCTGGCTCTGTTGACTACGAGGAGGCGGAATGAACGTTTTTCCCTTGGCCTGTATAGATAGTTGCCACAAATTCCCTTATTTTATCCCGTTATACCTTTTGTTCCATCTCATGTTGTCCAAGAAAGGTTGAATTATGAAAGACCTTGCCCTCGGGTCTCAGTGTAAAGTGGGCTCTTTCAAATTATTCAAATAGGCGAGTCCTTTTTTTGCGGTGCTACTCAGGTGGCTAGGATAAACCACTTCCTTCAGCTTAAATTCACAAAGCGCCTAGTGAAAGTCTTTTTTGGGACATGTTCCATTCATCTGTGGTCGTCGAATGCCTGCATTTCGTGGTCCTTATTATATAGCGGTATTTATTCCGCAACTTCTTCCTCTCCACTTTCACCGGATCCTCCCTGTAAATTTTCAACTCCGCGATCGGTTTACTAGTGGTCAGATTATAGCCGTCTGAGATCGATTTTGGAGAATAAAAGATAATCCCTCGTTCGATGTTTAGATTGATAACCAGAGACCAATGTCGATCTAGGCGCACTGTTATCAACGTTCGTCTAGCAGGTGCGAACTTTGTCTTAACCTCCTGGTGGATCTTTTGGGCTTTTCTCGGACTCTTCTTTCCTCGTGAGAATGGAGCGAATCAACCAAGAGGTATGCTGCCGCTCGTCAAAGATGCCCCTTGCCGTTGAGTCTGACCGAATAGACTCGTCTACTTTTGGTGACCGTCGTTGCTGCTGGAGAGGTTGCTATACCTCTGAAGCTTGGGAGATGGAATCTTAGGAGTAGGTATCTTGCCTTTCTCTGAAGGCAGTTCTAACCTATTCAGCCTATAACTAGGGGATCTGCTTGATAAAGCGCCTTAGTGATGTACCCTTAATAAGACTCTTCTACGGTGTGAAGAATTCAGAGAAAGCAGCAAGAACGATAAAATCTTTTACGTAAGTTTTTTTTCTAAAAGGATCGGATGGTACTCGAATATATCAAGGCCAACAGGATAACACGAATATATAGTTATATGAGACTACGTATAAAAATAAAATTAAATGCAAAACAATGCAAAATAAAATAATACAACTTAATATGATATCATATAATACAATCTTATGTAATATAATATCAAATAATATAATTTAATGTAATATACAATACAATAGAATATATCATACCATAATGAAGCTTATGTTAAAACACTATAATATTCAATGAAATGAAATTCAACGACCATAGAAATAATATCTGAAAGAAAAAAAAATAATAATATAAACTTAGAAAGAAAGACTAACAAAAATCATTTGCAATAAAAAAAACGAATAATATAATAACAAAGCAAGGCTCGTCAAGGTGAAAGTTGGAAACTTAAATTTGTAAAAATTCTAGCTTGTAAGAGCTCCCAAGCAGGAGCTTTAAAAAATACTTCGGAGTTCTTAAGTCTTCCTTCTCATACTTTGACAATGTATACAAAGTCAAGCTCCTTCCAAATAAAGTCTTGCTTGGATATCGAATTGTGTTTATTTTAATTATATCTAGGTATACATCGAGCGTATGGCCTTACATCTCTATAATTCGTTTACCAATGTCTTTGACGCTCTTAGCGGCCCCTAGCGCTACCCTGGTGCTTGAGATCATCTTTTGAAAAATCTGTTTCTTCTTTTTTTCACTCTAGCAAGATAGAGGCATTTGTATGACGACAGTGAATTTGGTTCGCGCAGTAATCGTTAAACGCGTTAGGCCTGGCGGGCCTGGTGCGTGTTTGTTCTTAACTGAGACCTGACAGACCTGACTGACAGTCCTGCGATACTAATGTTAGGTCGTGCAGTAATCGGCAGAAATGTTAGGCCCAACGAACTTAGTGCGTGCGTGTCCTCAATTCAAACAGAAAAAGCTTGACTGAGCTTTGGCCCGTACAGCTGTTTGCCGATACTCTTAGCTGCGTGTGAAGTAGATAAAGTGATGTTCTCTACACCCGACTTGAAAAGGCCATTAAGTAAAGGTGGTTCCTCGCTGACCTCGCGTGACTGTAGCGGTTCTTTTTAAGGCGGCAACTGTCGCCTTGGTGCCGGCTATGAGTTCTTCCATGAACCTTCTGCTGCTGTCCCTTCTTCCGAATGTTGATATTGGCGAGCAAGGCTCTCTTGATGTCAGCGGTGTTTTGCTGGGTCCTTGAGATGTTAGAAACGTTCTTGCCTTTATACCTGCTATTCTCTAAGTAGAGGGCTGATCTTTCCTTATAGTAGGCAGCTAGGTGTCTCCCGGGGTCGGCATTCTAGCTTTGGCGTAATTTGAAAAGAAGCTCTAGCAGATGCTGGTCCCAGTTTCTATGCGTCTTAGGCTTCAATGAAAGCCAAAAATCCTTCTTTATTTCTTGGTCGCGCCTTTCCGTAGGGTCAGCCTGAGGATGTTGAATGGGAGTTGTCCATAATTCGCAGTCCGAGCGTTATTGAGCTTGAGCCCACTCTTGGCCCGTGAACTGCTTACCATTATAGCTCAGAACCCGGCAAGGATATCCCTAACGTGAGAAAACTTTGTCTTATAGAGGCTTCGTGATGTTAAAGGCTGATAGAGAGCGCATCGGAAATGCTTTTATACGTCTTAAAAACATATTAGTGATGACTAAGATGAATTTCGTCTGCACATGGTTGGCCGGAGAGTGGTGCGTTGTGGTACTCACATATTATCCTCTGGCGTAGTAATCTGGATGCAAATAGCATCCACTTTCAATAGTGCGTAGAAAGGCGCGAGAACCCATTACGGTTTAATCGATGATTGTTGACGAAGCTCTCTTTTTGTAGACTGTGTTGTGGTTGATTCTGTAGTTAAGTCCATCAGTAAGTGTTTCTTTTAAGCTCTGGTTTTCCTTATTGTGGATTAGATATTTCTTTAAAGCGAAATATTGTGTGTGTGTGTGTGTGTGTGTGTGTGTGTGTGTGTGTGTGAAGCATGTAGCACTGGAATAGAATCTTTAGGCATCTCCTGGCCACCGGACTAAGTATTCGGTACCATCAGCTTCAGGACTGGTTCTTTAGCAGATGGCGTCCCTAAGTCACAATAACGAAACAAGGCGTTAAGCAGCTTATTTTTTTTTTCAAACAGCGCTCGATATCAAAATTTGAATCGTCTTAGAAAGACATGCCAACTTGTCAGCTTGTCTCATGTGTCCTTTTGACGGTCCAACCACGTGAATGTCTTGCTGTCTGAGCGCAAGGTGAATCAATAATTCTCTAAGTCAGGCCTTCCGGGTACGGGGTGGTTTAGTTCTTCAAATCGC
>JAUELO010030080.1:0-10714 GCA_032357855.1 Amphibolips quercusostensackenii | reverse complement strand
TTCCCATCGTTATCTTCAAGTAAATTTTTTCTTTGCAAAAATTGTGTTACTTTCGATTTCAAAAAGTTGATTGTTTTCGACAAAATCTGCTCGTATTCATCTAAAAATTCTGCAATAGTTGAGCCAGTCATTGAAGGCTTACATTGGAGTTGGCAAATCATGCGCGCATTCAGTAATCTCATATAAATATTGAATTCAATGTCATCATTTACGTCAGATTCTAGCCTTACATTTTTATGCATTCGATCACGCTCTTGTACATTTCCATTCGCTTTGTCAATTTCATCAATTTCGATGTTTTCATTGTCAAAATCCGTTTCAAAAGTATCATCTTGAGTACAAATTACACTTTCGTCGTCACTTCTAAAATGAACTGATTGAAGATGTTTCCGTAATGAGCTGTACAGCGTAAATTTTCTGTGACATCCATTTTGAACACATTTAAAACCTTTTCGACCGCATCCTTAATGCAGCGTGAGCCCATGAATATCTTTGAGATGCCGGACATATCCATTGACACCGTCATCTATATTGTGTTTGCATTCGAAGCACTTTAAACGTTCCATTTTTTCAGAAATTCTTCTAAAAGAGTCGATCCCAGTAAATGAATATTTTTATTAAATCGATATAATATTAAAAATTTCGATGTCAATATCTATTCGAAATGAAAAACTCAACCTCGAAGCACTTGTATAGCTGCATCGTCGACTTTGTATCTTCCTGTGGCCAATTCCGCTGCCAATTGCTTGATGGAAAAATCGACAAAGGAAGCCATAATTGCAGATAATGTTATTCTGAAAGTGAGCATCAATTTCGTAAATGTTTAATTTGATTATATTCGGTTTGTCAAGATTTTGCGTAATATTAAAAATAATTTTTTTAATTTTACTTGCCAAAATATCGTAAATTATGCTTTCATAATTTTTAAATTAATATTTCATACTTTGGGAAAAGATAAAATATCAAATTTTTCAAATTAACGAAATTTTGTTTAGAATCTTACAAATTATTGTAATTATCGAAATTTCATCAAATAATTCCAAATAAATGTATTTTAAATTTTAGAATTATTTTCCATTCATTTTTGCGTGATTATTTGTATGGGAAAATTGATAGCCGATTCTACAATCATTTAATTGCAACTTAAAAAAAAAAATAAGTGATCGCATATTTAAAAAAATTCATCTAAATTATTTTAATTTCAATAAATTATAAATCGATGTCTATCCCTTATAAAAAAGAAACATTGGTAAGTATTGGATCTAATACGTTTTTCACTAATGAGTATTGAAAATCCAATACTTTTTTGCAAAAAAGTACTGGATTCTATACTTACCAATCCTCTTTTTCATAAGGGATCCCGTTTTGAGATTTTCTTATCAAAGATGTTTAGTATAACTGAGCGAATGTGAAGAGAAATCAATATTCAAATTATCAGCCAAAAACATTCCTTTTTCGGATTCAACCGTAGGGAAAAAAGATTTTTTCTCGCTACAAAATAAATCTTGGTAATTTTTATGACCCATCATGGGTTTTTGTAGACTATACATTCTGTAATAATTCATAATTGACAGTACGAATGATGATAAACAGAAGCATGTTGTAACGTTGCGTTGTAGAATTTGTTCAAATATAAAATTACAAAATAACATGCCTTTACAACGCAATGTTACCATGCTTCGAAAAGAAACGTGGAAATAAATTTTGAGGTTAGGTTGAACATGAACAAATTTTCACTGTGAAATTTTGTAATGCTGAACAACCTCATAAACGAAGTGGTGAAAAGTTTAGAAAATTTGTACCATACTACGTTTATACAATTTTGAACACGATGAATTTATTTTTAGAAAAAAACACCGCCAAAAAACACAGAAGAAATATAATATTTTTGACTATAAACACGTACCTCTGATTGCTGCTGCGTCAGAACATGAACATGACTTCATTGACACATAAATGTTCACCACAATCCGACAAAATAAATAATGTAATATCCCACTTCGCAAATGATTAAAATTCTCCGAAAGGATTGTTTTTTCACAAAGGGTTTCTTCTGAATTCTTTCAGTATACTTACGATGCGCACCGCATGGTGGCGAGAAAGCGATCATTACCAAAATCAAAACTGCGCGTCAAATTCAAATGACCAAATTACTGTATTTTTTCTTTTTTGATGTTTTTACTTTATTAAATTCACCTTTATCTTAAATAATTCTGTTCTCTCTGCGCAATAAATTTTTCACCATGTTTATAAATATTTTGTCAATAAATTTTTTTTTTGATTTAATTGTTCTGAAAATGAGTACATATCAATTATCAAAAAATTGACTATACATTTAATAAGTGTAATTTATATTATTCGCCACAATCTTAATATCAAAAATATCCTAAACTTTTTAATTGATATGATAATTAAAATTAACTGACTTAATCAGTGAAATGATTTCTCCCACTGATTCAATTAGTGAAAATTAACTGATTCAACGGTGAAAAATATTTTTTCACTGATAAATCAGTGAAAAGGCGAATCACTGATTTTATTAGTGAAAATGTGACCCATTCATATTTAGAGAGCACAGAAGCTTATATTTCATAATTACTTTTTGCATTATAGATTTGTGATATTTTGTACTGCAGAAGATTTTTTTTTAAAACACAAACTTGATGCTGAATTCCCAAATCATTAGACATTTTATGCAATTATATTTTCCTAGTAATTTATAAAAACACTTTTATTGGCTCAAATATCTTGTGATTCGAGGCATTATGCAGAACGCAACGCCATTCCGCATCCACCCTGAAATGGCGATTCTTAGACACTTGCTCATAAATATAATGAATAGCTATAAGGATATAAGGTATCCTTGCCTAACACCTTGCGTAACATCGAACCAGTCACTCAGTTTCTCAGGCTTTCTTTGTCATCTGCATATATTGCTTTTATTGCTTTTAGGAGCCATCCATTAACACTGTACGCTTTTAGTTTTTAACAAACCTCACCTTTGTCCACATTATCAAACAATTTCTACAGATTTTCGATACATAAATTATCAACCCGCACAACCTGGGAGGTTAATCTACTCTAATGTCGAAAAATTAACCTGATCTCAAAGGCACAGATTGTCTCAACCCGGTTTTCTAACATACCTTGTTCTATGCCACAGTTCTGCTGCCCTATAACTTTACCTCCCAATAATTCTCTGGAAGAGTCCCTCAAAGCGTCTAGTATGCCGTCTGTATCATATACCATTTCACCCTTGCTATTTTTTATGCCGACTAACTCTGTACTACTAATTACTTTCATAATGAACAACGCTAATTTCCAAATCACTTTTTTGCTTCTTTTGAAATCGATTTGCATTTTCTTCTCTTCTTTAGCTTTGATTTTATCTTTACTTTCTTAAACCAGTACTTTTACTACCCTTTTTTTTATTTTTATAATCATTTTCAAGTATATTTTTTTCTCTGCATCGCTAAGGCCTGTAATTCTCAAATTTCTTAGATAAGCTTGCTTCTTTTCGTTAACGGCTGTACAAATAGTGTTCTGAAATTTTTAGGAATTTGAGTTCGGGTTATATAACGGAGAATATGACAAAATTAAGTAGAATTTAAAACAATTTAAGATTTTTAACGATATTTTTATTGTTTACATTATTTACATAGTAACATATAAGTTATTTACTTAAATAAATATATTTATGAATAAAAAATACATAGAAGAAGTCTTACCGTTATAATATCAATTTTTTGTATTGTAAACATAAACATAAACATAATCATAAACTTAAACTGAGGTTATGTTGACTTTAGATCGTTCTTGTAAATTCTCAAAGAATTTATCAGCCTGTTATATTTTCAGTAATTATCTCATTTTACTTACCGTTCTCAAAGTAATTCAACTGACTCGGAACTCTATGCGGATTTCATCACTGCACCAAGCATCACCAGACATTCTTCCTACAACTGCAGTACCACACACTTCAGTCACACTCCTGTCATTGATATCCCGAAGCAAAGTCCATGTGCCCTCTATATCTTTATTGTGTAAAAGCTCCTCCAAAATTGCCTTATTTATGCGTTCGTATATCATATTTTAAAAACCTATTGCCACCTCCGGTTCCGTTAAATTTACAATTTTCATTTGCGCCTGTTTCGTTGTTTTGATTCTTTATCTTTTTCATCCTTGATTTAAGTTTATTTTTCAAACTAGGAGGTAGTGATTCATTTTACATTAAAAACCATTTATAACCCTCGTGTCTTTTTCGAGCTCTCTGAGTTTTGTAACCACAATAACAACCTCAATCATACTGGGGCTATTACCTCTGCACCAGGTGCACAAGTGGATTAATTCATGCCTAAATCGAGCATTTACAATAAACAAGACCCTTTTTTAAGCATAAGCCAACCAGTCTATCACTGTTGCCAGTAGCATAGCTATGCCATACATCCTGATTATTAACTGATTACATTAGGTAATTACCATCGGTAGGTATTCACCATCGGTCGGTAAAACACTTTATCATAAACAGTCGATATTTACTATAGGTCGGTAAAACAGTTTATTGCTATAAGTAGGTATCACAAAATTATTATCATCATTTAGTTACTTTTGATATTATCATTTTACTATTGGTCGATAAGGTAGGGGACAATTTGACCATCAGTTAGTGAAACACAGAGGTCAATTACTTTTTGTATTATTATTTTACCATTGGTCGGTAAGGTTAAGAGCAACTTTATTGATAGTCGGTAAAACAGTCAAGGCGGTCGATTTTAAAAGGTAAATTAGTTAAATTCGTTGAAGAGGAACATTTATTTCTGAAAATTTGATATACTAATAACCTATTACACTGAATCCAGAAAATGAGATTTTTAATAGAATCTGTTAGTAACTAATTAATCAGTTTACAACATGAAAAGAATTAAACATTATTTTAATTGAAACATTAGAATAATTTTCACTTTATATTTTATATTAAATTTAAAATTGCATTTCTGAGAATTTGAATTCGTAATAACTTTTTATACTAATTCCTGAAAAAATTTAAACATATGTGCATAGAATTAAAAAAATTAAATTCAGATAATCATTTCCCAACATCAAAAACTTTAACTGTACTGAGGTGGGGCCACAAACTGACACTACTTGTCATTCATCTATTACAACTAATAAAAAAATAATATTCTATAACGTATAATAATCATTTGTCACAAAAATTGATCATTTTACTTAATTATCCACAATCGATAAACGAGATTGATTAATAAAATACATTTTACGTATTAAGCAGATTGATGGTTATGTGAAGAATATTATTCATTTCAATTAATTATCACATGTATTATGCATCAAATATATTTAGACGTTCACAGCGCTTATTGAAAATGATAGTAAAAATACATAAATCGAAATAATTATTGCCGATTGATAAAAGTAGAAATCTACTTTTGTAGCTCTAATAATTTTAAGTTTAACAGAGGTCACCCAATTGCTTACAAAATAGCAGCTATCATGATATGAAAATTACGTGCTTTTATATAAAGGATTTTAAATAATAGTTTCACTATAAAATAAAACACATTTTCTTCATGTATGAAATTAATCTTGAATTATTTTATTAGCAAAATTTTGTAGTTGCATTCCGTTTATACTTTCAATGTATTTTCGAACCTTATGTATTATATGTTTCCTAGTTTTACATACTAAGTTTTTCGAAAACATGGAACTTACACAAAACAAAATTTGAAACCTTATCTCTTTTATCAATTTTAAGGTAATTTTATTCTTATATTCAAAATATTATTTATATATTATATTGTTTTATTTTTACAATTACAATGCGTTTTTCATACAGATCTGATGAGTGAAGCCAGCTGTGGTTCCGAAACGTAATCGATTCGTATTTTGAATACAATTTTAAAATATTCGTCTCGAAGACGTAGTATTTAGCAGGTTCTCTTTTATAAATATATAAACTAACTAAGTAATCACCATAAAAATTACAACTATAAAACTCATATTACCATGAAGCGGAAAAGTTTTTTTTTCAAATTCAGAGACGATTCAAAAGTTATATTTTGGCACCCGGATCTCCCATAAAAAGAGACAGATAAAAAAATATATTTAAAAATCAGTAATTCGAAAGAAAAGTGACAATTAATAATGTATTATATATTGTAAATTTTTATTTAAAAAAATTACAATTATAATTTTTATTTCGTGCGTCGTATTTGTTTCCTAGGAAGGGAAGTGAATGAAAATTAGAGAAGAGGAAGTAGAGGAAGTGAAAGGAAACGAAGGGAGGGTATGCGTGCCAGGTGAGGGAAAATCAGGAACGGGGAACTAGAAAAAGTAAGGGCAAATGAAGGAAGGGGATAAAAGAAATATTAGGGGAGGAGAAGTAGGGGAATAGAGGAAATAATACGGGATGAGGAAGTAGGGAAACTGAAGGAAAATCGGGGAAGGAAAAGTAGAGAAAGTGAGAAAAAATAATGAAATGGGGAAGTTTTAAAAGCAAGGGAAAATAAGGAAAGTAGAAGTTGGGGATTTTAGGGTAAATAAGGAAAGAAGGTAGGAGTAATTAGTGACAGGGACGTAGGGGAATTTAGGGAAGGAAGATTAGAGGAAGAGAAGGGAAGTTGTATTTTAATTTAAAATAATAAATATTATTAGTAGTATTTTTTTTACTGAAAGAGCTGAAAATGGACAAAACTATAATTTGACAAAGTTTTAGTATAATCAGAGAAATTTTATTTTTTAGCACATTGATTGCAAACACGAACCACAATGATTTAAAAATATTCTTTAATTATATTTTAATTTCTCTAAGAAATAATCTCTGAAAAACACTTGAAGGCTTCGTTGTTGCTAGATAATGATCAGAGTGAAGATGCGGTTTATGAATTCAAAGAAAGCTGCTTCTATTTAATATAAATAAATTGTCCTTTATTGCTGCCCATTGTTCTACTGGAGCATACTTAAGTTAATTTATTCTTTTAAATTTATAAGAGTTCGCAAATGCTTATCTCGTACACGTGCCGCCCGCATCCCTCTCTCATCTCGCACTGAAGATTTGACCGATTTCGGTGATTGATAAATTTAAAAAGGAAAGGTTACGTCACACACACTCGTATAAATTAGGAATTTCACCAAAATACTTATTTATTAATTAAAACATGCATGAACATTACCGTGTAGATCATGCATGAACATTACATTGTAGAAACCAACATTTCATGCATAATTTAAATTGTTAAGGCCAAATATTTTACTAGTGAAGTTTTATATCCATCTTATTGAATCAATTATTATACTGTGCCTAAACATTAGTAAATATCCACGTGTAAATATAAGATGGCTATGCCGCCCGCCTTTAGGCCCCGTCAGTAGGGCATCCTAAATTTTTGAGTGTCATGAGGGCTTTGTTTGGAGCATCTCGCGCCATTCTTAGTTCCGTTAAAAAATCATTCGCAAGATTAGGTAGAGAGAGAGAGAAACGAATGAAGATAGGATTTAATTAAAGCCTTTTATTGTGACTATAGCGTATTGCAGGCTCCCTCATAATTTTCATCGGTAGACGTTATATTTCTAATTAATTGTAATGCTTCTCCTGTAAGCTTAGTTTTTAAATAATACAATTTTTGTACAGGAGGTACTCTTTGTTTATTTTAGATTGTGGATTCAAATAAATCACTAAAGTTAGGCCATCCAGATAATCAACAGAAAATTGAGGGATTTGAATGTCTGGCAATTTCATTCCGCACTCATGAAAAACAATTTCAGAATTATGAGCATTTTAAGTAGCATTAATGCCTGTAACAGTTGAGTTCGAAATTGAAGATTCTGAATTTTTCAGATCTAGGCCAAGAATTATCTCATTAAAGAAATCTTAAGCTTAAAAAAATTCTTTTTCGGATAAAATAAATTTATTGTTTACAAGATAATCGACCTAAGATTTATCTGTTTGTGAAAAGATGGCTGAGGCTGAGATGCAAAGTTCCATCTGCTCACATTTTTCCCAAGTATCTTGAAGAATTTTGAGTTTGCCTTGTCCAATTGCTAGAGAGACTTCCGCACAGTTACGCTCGTTAGAAGTCGGAAGTGATCTTTTTAATTTTTCAAAAAGAAAATTTTGTTCCGACATGAGAGCGTCTATTATGATTAGGAATCAATTTGTAATGCTAAGAGAGACAGTTTAAATAATCGTCATAACCCGAAAATCTTTATTATTAAAAGATGTCACGTATAATAACTAAAGAACTTTACTCGATGACCAAAAACGTCAGTGAAAGAAAATGACGCAAATCAATCTTTTAAAAACCGAAACAATAGTCAGTTTTAAGTGCGGTTTAACCTGTTATCAGAATTGGACACTTGTAGTTTCATACAATGTGTCACTTTTGTTTCTTGACACCAGTAGAGCTCTAATAAAATTTGTTATGCTGAACTTTAAATCTCGACGCACTTATCCTTCGCTGAAGAAATCGTGAACAGTGTGAATAAAGATAAGTCTCTACTAGTAAGAGACAGTTTTGATTATGATGTTGAGTGTGTGTTACTTGAAGAACGAATTATGAATTTCAATCACCTTTTACGTACCAATTTTTTTGTTTTCATCTGCACATAAAAGAATGCCACTTTTGAATTCGGTATCCTAGCAAAAGCACGTGAATCACTGTCGCTTTTCGTATCAGAGTAATCAAGTTTTCCACGTCACTGTACAATCGATTAACGCCGTTTCAAACTCAACGGTTTTTCTTTAACTTTTCTTCCGTCAATTTCACAATTTTTCAACACTTTTTTTCTTTCTTTTTACCCTAATCAAATTCGTCTCTAAGGACCATGTTTATTTCTTAGAAAAATAATCTTCATAAAACATTTAAAGACTTGATTGTTGCTAGATAAGGATCGAAGTGAGGATGTGGTTCATGAATTCGAGGAAAACTGCTTCTATTTAATATAAATGAATTGTCGTTTATTGTTTTTCATTGTTCTACCAAAGCACGCTCGAGTTAATTTATTAATTTTAAATTTGTAAGAGTTCGCAAATGCTTATCGCGTAAGCGTGCCGCCCGCTTCTCTCTCTTATCTCGCACTGAAGATTCGCCCGATTTCGGTAATCGGTAAATTTAAAAAGGAAAGCTTACTTCACACACACTTGTAACAATTAGGAATTTCACCCAAATACTTATTTATTAATTAAAACAAGCCTAAACAGATATTAAGCCAAAATATATAAAAACGCAGCCTTAAATATTTAAAAACTATATTCTTATATAATTTATTTAAATTTAGTGACAATAAAACGTTGTATAACATTTTGTCGATTGCTAATAAGCTAATGGAAGATAATTAGAGGTGCAAATATGAACTTTAAGAAAGCTTTCCATCAATAAAAAACTCATTATTAATAAGAAAAATATCATTAATTCAAGTTAAAAGAAGATTTTTTCCTTTTTCCAACCTCAAGACGATTTTTGATGCATAAATATTTTTTTATTTGCTAAATAATTTTTAAAGAATAATTACAATTATAAATATTAATTTTTAGAACCCTTTCCACTTCTTGAAACCTGATATTTTACTGTTTTGACGAAAAATTCGTTATTATTTTTTATTTCAAGCTTTATTGTGGATACGCGAACATAAGATATTTTTTTTTCACCTGTAAATTTTTGCAGGAAATTCGGGTACCAAACTATTAAGTTTGGACTTCTTCCAAATTTAAAAAATAATAAAATTATTAACTCCACCCTAAATCACACATTTCTGCATATATTTTTTTATAATAATAATTATAATTTTAATTTTTTTTCATAATAATAACTACTCGGTTCGAAAGTGCGTAACCAACGCATTATATTCTTCAGGATATTGTAACTGTGGTTTGTGTCCTCCATTTTCAAAGAATTTGATTCTAAAAGTAAATATATATTTTTAGAAATAAATCTTTTATAATTCAGACTTATGGAATGAATTTAGAGATTAGTTTTTACTAGAGTATAGCGTAAAATACAAATTTTTGAACTTTAGCCCAAAATTTTTATTCCATAACTCGAAAAACTACCTGGTACTAATTTTCAAGGAAATCCACCAATATAATATTTTTAAAATTTAAGTCACTTTTTGAATTTTTACTTAAAATTTGTGTTCTCTGACTCGAAAAACCCATCGCGAGTGTAATGGTAATGTAATGGTCTTTCGGTGGCCTAGTGTTGTTGCGTCGCCTGTCGTCGATGTATCGAACATGAAGAATAGAAACAAGGATACCAAAGTAATGTAACTGAAATTCAGGAAATTTGGGTCTTATGAAAATAGTTACAATACTTCCCGTTCCCAAGTATGGCGCTAGTGTGTCAAAAGCATGAATGACAGCTCCTGATGTTGACATTGACACATTTTGCATTATTTACGATTATGATATGGATGTAATTTATATAGATAAATAAATTGTTATTGTCATAAAAAAGATTGAAGAAAAATAAATCATTTTATTCATCGTTGAATTTAAGTTAAATAATGTGGTGGAGAACAATAAATATATAACACATCGTTCAATAAGTCCCGAGACTAACCCAGAGATGGTGCTAGTAGTACCAAACTAGCCACGTTTTCCTAGAGTGCGAACCTTCACATGAAACGTGTAAAAATTTCACGTCGATTGGACCACAAACAGCAGAGTTATCGAGGTTAGAGTAAAGTCACTTTGTAATTT
>JAUELO010030065.1:0-10715 GCA_032357855.1 Amphibolips quercusostensackenii | reverse complement strand
GCAAAATTAGGTTAAGTCTAATCTAATATAGTATAAATATAATATATAAACTTTTCATGGATAAATTTAAGATGAATGTAATGCCAAACATATGTAGATTCTGCAGTTTTAACCCTCGCAACACTTATTTCTTATGATTTTCTATGTCTTTAACATATTATACTTTATATTATTCCTTATACATATATACATTTAGATTGTCCTTCAGGGTCATCATTTCAACTTTCAGTTAGATCCAGGCTGTAATTAATTAATAAGAAGTGTGGAAGTTTTTCTGACTACCGGTCAACATTTTATTAGATCAAATGAGTGAGAGGTCCCTCAAATCACATGATATAAGGGATTATGATTTGAGTGACCTCTCAGTCATTTGATCTAATAAAATTCTGACCAGCAGTCAGAATAACTACTGGCCTGTTCGACACAAATAACATCTACTATCAATAATAATCCATTAAATTTCAAAGAAATCATTTTTTAAACAATTTTTAATTGTATATAATTTATTATTATTTATATTGTTACATTATTATTATTATTTATTATTATTTAATCTTACAATAATTCTAGAAAGTTACAGTTTTTTCACAAATTTTTCAGTTTTAGTCCACTTTTAAATTATAGTGAGATAATAATTAATTTAAGTTAACAAACGTAAGTGTTTAAGCAAGTTATTATTTTTAGAAATAGTTGATGTACGTTGTTCGCTTTAGGGTCAGGTTAATTAAAAAAAAATAAGTTGTTTCAGACTTTTCGGCACACAATGGTGTGCCTCATCAGTGAGTTTTATTAAATCTTTGAAAAATGCATAATGTCTTGTAGTTACGCACCTTTTACCTTTAACATTGTTATTCTTTGGCTAATATCTCAGTTGTGAAATTATATAAATTCTTCAATTTAAAATTTAAATTTAATTTAATTTTATTCGTACCTTTTAATAAATCTGGCAGTATTCTTAAAAAAAATCTTTTAACGAAGAAAAATGGACGAAAAAACAATTGCAATGTGGCAGACAATTTTTTTAAACAAATTTATAAAGAAATTTTTCTTAAGTTATCAGAAAACTTATCTGTGAAAGTAAAATTTTGTTTTCTTGAAAATTGGACTGTAGTAAATAAAAGCAGAATTAAATAATTATGCAACTACAAAGTTTTTTTGAAAAATTTATTTGTTACTACAGTGTAATTTTGTAAATGCTTTTGCTTTCACAGAAATAATTTTCAATGTTAACAGAAAACTCAGTAAATTTAAATTTCAAAAATTAAAATTAAAAAAGTTATAAAAATTAAAATTAAAAATTTTCAAAACAGAAAATTGTTTTAAAGGAAAATTTGTAAACAAGAAATGAAGGGAAACATTTTTGTTCATAAAACGAACGTCATTAAAAAAAGAAAATTTTAAAGGTGAAAAAAATTGTTTAAATGCAATGCTTCTTGACGATTTGTAATTTGTATTCTTACTACTGTGAAAAAATTTTTCATCAACCTTACGTCGATAAGGAAAAGAACATTTTTTAAAGAATATTTAAATAATCATTCAACTACAAAGTTTTTCATAATTTCTTATTTTTACTACAGGGCGGTTTTTAGGGGGAAAAAATTTCACTTTCACATACAGTATGTGTCAGAAGAAAGTGTACGCCTTTTTTTAATACAAGAGATATTTCTGTCTCTCTTTCGCAATGCTATCGTACTAACAGAGGGCTTAGCGTAAACATAAATTCATTTGAGTATGCCTTGAAACCTCGAAGTGGAAACATTTATTCCAAAGCATAAAGAGAAAAATGGAAAGAGGAAAATAACATCACGACAGTGGCCTGGCCTTTACCCGATTGAAAACGTATGGGGGATTATAAAGTCCTAACTAGCTGGAAAACCAGTGTACGATTCGAAGCAGCTGGCACGCAAAATTCGGGAAATTCGGCGCTCTCTGTCTTTCGACTACGCGAAAAAACTAGTCGAAAGAATGCCCAAAAGGTGTGAGTCCCTACTCGAAAATGATGGCGATTACACGGCTTATTAAATGATTGCGTCGTGTCCATTGTGACGTACTTTCACATAAAAAAAGGTAAACATAAATATAGTTCGTACTTTTTTTTTTTAAAATCGCGTACACTTTCTTCTGACACACACTGTATATCTCTGGCAATATCTAAAATTATTTTTCGTTTGTTTGTTAGACTGTATATCTCTGGCAATATCTAAAATTATTTTTCGTTTGTTTGTTAAATAGGAAGAACTGAATTTATTTCCTAACCTTAAGACATTATTAATTCCATCAGGAATCAGAACATTACTAAGATTTGTAATCCAAGGGTCTTTAAAGTCTGAATTAATTATATCTTTATGATTATTTACATTGAAAGGTGATTGAATATTACGAATTGGGAGTACTTGTTAATTTGTAAGGAATTGTCTCAGTGTTGAATATTAATAAGAACAAGTATAATGAATAAAATGAGTGAGTGAAAGTAAACCGATTAAAAAAAAAAATATCGCATGCTGGAAAGTGATCTTTTTTCCTACTTATTGTTTATATTTCCCTAGTTAACCAATTTTGATGTTTTTTTTTTTTTAGAAATGACCGTAAAGCTTCCAGATATAACGAGTAATTTCCAGTAATTTATTCCGACTCAGCAGAAATTTGTTATTCAACAAAATTACAACTTTTTGTTGCTAAACTTTTCCGCAATAACTGACTAAAAATAATTTTCAGTGGTTTAGAGTAACAACAAAAATGGTTAATAGTGTTATAAACAAATAAATGAACAAAAGTCATTTTTTCGTGATTCTCAATGGTTAGCTAATTTTAACCCATAGCTTTTATATAAAGTATCACGGATAATGATGTGCAATTACAATAAGTTAAGAATAGCTAATAATTGCCAATTACTTTAACAATTTTTATGAAAAAATGCTTAATTTGACCATTTTTTGATGAAAAGGCTTGATATTTTTTGCGGAATTAACTTAAAATGTTTTTCCAAAGACTCCTTGCTATCATATTTTTCATAGTGACCAAAAAATTTTTATTAAAAAAAAAACGTAATAAACAAATGCCCCTGTTGACCATTTTTTCATGAATAGGATTGATTTTTTGCGGAATCAACTTGAAATTTCTTGCCAAAGACACCTTTCCATAGTGACCAAAAAGTGTTAATTATTTAAACAATTTTCATAAACAAATGCACATTTTGACCAGTTATTCATTCAAAGACTTAATTTTCTTTATGGAATTATTTAGAAATGTCTTGCAAAACACTGTTTGATACCATATTTTTAATAGTGACAGAAACTGATAATTATTTAAACAATTTTTATAAACAAATGAGCATTTTGATAATTTTTTCATGAATTGGTTTGATTTTTTTCGGAATCAATGCGAAATGTCATGCAAAATAATCTTTTTTTCAAAATTTTTAACTAAAAAAATTATGTTATTGTAATTTTTAATTCATTGTTGATAATAATTTATTACTAGTATTTTGTAACCATATTTTTTTAATGTCTGTTAATAATTTTTAATTCTTTTGCTTCCTAATAGAGAAAGTTTTGTAATGGTAACATTTTCGAAAAATTTTGATTTCATTTAATAAAACGCTCCTCAATTTAAAAATGTCTAATACAATGTTCTAAGCAAGTGTCCAGATGTGTGTGTGGATGTGTGTGTGGATGTGTGTGTGGATGTGTGTGTGGATGTATGTGGATGTCACACTTTTTCGTGAACACGATAACTTGAAAACTGTTGCAGATAAATTGATGAAATTTGGAGGGTTTGTTTTCATCGCTAATATCTTGAAATTGACCGAAGGATTTTCAAAAATATTAATTGCATTTTTTTGTAGCACTTGATAATATTTTAAAAATCGTTTTTTATAGTAAAACTTTTTTCATTACATAATTCAAAATTGATGCAAGAATAAAAAAGATTCCTTAGTTTGAGCCAAATCGATTGACCTACAATATTAATACATTTTATCAAAGGGTAAGTAAGTTATGATCATTTATATTATATTAAAAACCGATTTTTATAGTAAAAATTATCTCATACACATCATTTAAAGTTGATGCGAGAATAAAAGAGATGTGTTGATCGGAGACGAATCGATTGACCTATAATATTGATCCATTTTATTGAAGAATGAGAAAACTATGGTAATGCATAATATTTGAAAAAACGGTTTTTTATAATACAACTTTTGTTCTTTAACATAATTCAAATTTGATGCAAAGAGGGAAAACATTACTTGATTCCAGGCAAACCTATTGACCTATAATATTAATACACTTTATTGAAGAGTATGGAAGTTATGCTCATTCGGAGTATTTGAAACATCAGTTTTAAACAGAAAAACGTTTTTCATCGACATAAATTAAAGTTGATGTATGAATAGAAAAGACGTTTTGATCATAAATTATCAAATAAAATAATTTTAACAATTTTTGTAAAAAAAAAATCATAAAGCAGGGAAAGGGATAGGGAGCGACAAAACTACCCCCTTCCCTTTTCCATCTCGAAAAATTACCATTTAAAATACAAAATTTGATTTGTCTGATTTGCCATTGTATTTCAAAAATTGTTTGTATTATTTTGTAATTTTGTATTTTTAGTAAATTTCTATTTTTAACGTGATCAAAATGAAAACTTTAATTTGTCTATTATTTAAAAAAGCATTAATGCTTCCTCTATGAGGAAGAAAATACATTTGCTATAAGGGGAAGCAAACCCTGGCGGATCGGCTGAACGCAAGCGTTACGCTACAGCGTAACCATAAAGTGATCCTAAAGTAACGTTAAAGTAATCTCGCATTATAATTATTAAAAAAATAATAAAATAAATATCTAAATTGTTGCAATTATAATTGTACGTTGAAATTTACCGTAGAAGGTAATGCCGTAATTGCAATAGGTTTATTTTTCAGAGTTAGAAATTTAAAAAACATAGTGGCTGTCATGGAAGTCTGCTATAGGCAACTTCAAGCCTATCTACTCTCAGAGGTACAATTATGATTATACCAATGACCTTGTGCGCTTGAAGTCACCTCTAGCAGACTTCAATGACAGCCACTATGTTTTTTTAATTTCTAACGATGAAAAATAATTTTAACGTACAATTATAATTGCAACAATTTGGATATTTATTTTGTTTCTTTCATTCATTATAATGCTAGATTACTTTAACGTTACTTTAGGATTACTTTATGGTTACGTTGTAGCGTAACACTTGCGTTCAGCCGGTCCGCCAGGGCTAGTCCATACAGACTCATCGGAGAAAGGGATATTCTTTAAAAAATAATTTTTTATATTTGAGCAACACTTTAGGTGTATTGTCATACTGCTACTTAATAATAATAAAGAAAATAAGTAAAAAAAAAAGAAAAATATCGTGATTTACGGGGAAGCAGTTTTTCTTCTTGCTTAAACTGCTGTAAATTATTGTGAAAATGACTGTCAGTTACAAAACTGTATTAACAATTGAAGCGCAGCGTACCGAAAAGGCACAAAGGGCATTTCATGAAGATCATGTTACTGAGAAAATAATAAATAACTTATCACAACTTTTTAAAAACAAGTTTTTTAAAAATATACTTCAAAGAAACAAAATGCACACCTTCACAAAAGAGGCCTGTGATAATAATAATATTCGAATGTTTCGCAATTTCGAGCAGTATGATTTTATTCTCTAGTTCAAAATTCTTTTGTGCAAAAAATATTAAGTTTTATAAACAATTATCCAACATAAAGAAGATTAAATAATCTCAAAAAAAGTATGAGAAAATTATTAAATTCCGCCTTATACTGTAGATGGAACTAATATCTAGTTTTTAATAATTTTCAAGATTCAAGTTTAAATCCTGGCAAAGCTTTTGAAAATGATGGTAAACCTTTCAAAGTCGTTTAAAATAAACCGTAAAATCTCCTCCTTAAAAATAAACTCAAGAAACTTGAACAGTGTTTACTAGTTCCCGAATTATCGTTTCAAACGTCGCCGCTTGACCCAATGATTTTCGTCTTTCCCACATCTCTATGTTTTTTATAATACCAGGAAATTGTGCGCGCTATACTCAAACTAATTACCATTTCTCTAGGAAAAAGTTCGATTTGCTTAAAAACGTTTTGTTATAGATTTTACCAAAAATCTTGTATGATTTGAGAACGTTATACAGTAGAGTTCCGTTCATTTTAAGATTCTGGAAACGTACAGGACCGTTTATTTTAAGACTCTACTGCAATTACGCAGTTGATATTAAGCAAGCGACGTTCATTGGCTGTCCGGCCTTATATCGCTAGGCTTGCTCTAATCAACTTTTCTAACTGCGCATATGCAGAAAAGCGCGGGTCGATTTGAAATCAATAAATATGCATGTATGAACTATCGAGAATAATGATTTTCGATACATGCGCAGTTAAAAAAGTCGCGTCTTATTAGTGCCGACTGATTTGCGCGTCATTTTTGGCAATCTTTTTATCAGTTTTTTATCAAGTGTTGTTGGAACTGCAAAACATGGAGAACAAGAAAAAAGGTAAGGGAAAATCTTCAACTAGAAATAGGATAATGCATGCTTTGCAGGATGAAAGTAACCGTGTCCGGGGTCTCCTGCATGCATTGTTACGAAATCTGCGGAAATTACTTTTCTACAATAAATGATGACTCTGTAAGAAAAGACTTAAAGCTTTAATAAAGTAATGCTAGGCAATGCTAGGCTAGGCTAGGTGGAAATGTCAGTCGTCCGGAAGGTTAACACTTGGGACTGCAACTGCGTACGAGTTTTTAAAGAAAATATTGTGAACGTAAAGGTAAGTGATAAAGGTCTCAATAGTAATATATCTCCAGTGTAAAATCCATTTTCTGAATCATGCCCCATTTTTTTGCCGATGAACGACCTTCTAGTTTCATGAAATACAAGAAACTGTCAAAAATTTGAGGTTAGGAAGTACCCGATCTGCTACGCTAACTTGAAATTCAGTCTATTTTATTTTATTTCGTAAAACTGAAAGGTCGTAAATCCAAGAGAGAATAAAACGTGAGTGAGAAAATACATTCTACACTTTGAGTGAGAAAATACATTCTACACTTGAGAAATATTGTTATTGGTACATTTATGACTTACATTTACGTTTGGAAAATTTTCTCGCAAGAGTCCGCATTCCCATGACGTCATGCTGAAATACTCAATTCAAAGCTTCCCGCTCTTCGGGCCTCTTTTTTTAATTGATCAGCCACTGCCCCGGGCGTGACCGTAGAGCCCCTACAGGGACCGTGGTGGGAGGTGACGAAACTGCGCAACTTAAAATAACTAAGCCTAGGGAGCTTAAAATAAGTGAACCTTAAAATAAGTGGTCCTTAAAATAAACAGAACTCTACTGTATATGATAGACAGAATAAGTTTCTTTAATATAGCTACGAAATTCCAGTAAATTTAATATGAATGACACGATTTTTCTCAATTGCTTACAATTCTTCAAAATTAGCAGATTATTTTTCTCACTAACAAATATGACTCACCGCGTTTGCAATAATCTGCCACCATGTAGCTGACAAAATTTGAGATTTATTAATGTAAAATTTTATTATTTTAACTAAATCCAGACATATTCAGTAGAACTAAAATTTATATATGACATGAGCAAAAGTAACTTAATTGTTCAATATCAATCAAAAGTTATATTTTTATAACTAAGGTTGATTTTCGCTTCTTGAATCCGAAATCGGATCCCGTTTTTTACGTCTTGATCCTGGTATATGAGAAATTTAGTTTGAAATCAACACTTTATATGTTTTTTATATTTTCGGAGATTAATATGCCTTGAAGAGATTAAAAACGCTCAAAAATTTCTGTTTTGAGGTTTGGCATTTTGGTTACGACTATGCTAAAGTTAAAGAGGGTGTTCGTAATTTAAAAGCGCTTAAAATTTTGAAAACCTTTATTAATTTAATTTTCTTCACATGAAATATAAATAATTTCAAATAACCTACTCTGTTCTACAAACTGTTCAATTAATGCGTTATGTGAATTAAGTTACTTAATTTATTATGACATTTACAAAGCAGAAAAATGCTAAATTTTTTTAACAATTTATTTATTATCTTATCAGCAGATTAACGAATATATAATAATATAATATATATATAAATATAAAAAAATATATAAATATATAAGTTTCTATCTCTAGTTTTTAACGGATCTTTACGTTTTGGCACTCAAAGAGTCCAAAAATCATAACATTTTGTCGGTGTCTGTCTTTATTTCTGTATGGTTACCTGAATATTGTAGCCACGCTAACTTTTAAAGGATTTTTCTAATCGAATCAGACTTTAAGGCCATTTGACCGTAACCTTACAAAATTTTTTTCAAATTTTTTTTAAATCCAACTTACGTTCACCCGAAATGCGATATTGAGTTGAAAATATGGGAAATTAAATAAGTAGCACTAATAAACGTGTGTCTGGTCCTTAATTTTTATAACCATGAAAAAAGAAACAACTAAAAATTTTTTTCAAAAAAAACTTTTTTTAATTGTAAAAATTGAAGACCAGGCAAACATTTCTTAGTGCGTCTTAGGTCATAGTTTCTGGCAGACAACAAAAAGGCTTGCAAATTATACTTATGTCATTTTCAATTTGTATGCAAATTGAAAATGTTATATAAACTTAAACAATTAAAAATTTTTTAAAGAATATAAAAAATCATTTTTCTGATAGATTAAGAAATTTCAATCTAAATTCCTACAAGATATTAAATATATTTTAGAACTATTCGGATAAAAAATTTCGATTAAGACAAAATTTAAAAACTTAGAGCATTTTCAAAATTTAAAACAAAATTTTTTAAAAAGTTTAAAAAGTTGTTGTTAATGTTTCTGGTACACAACACAAAGGCTCGCAAATTATCTTAATACCATTTTCAATTCTCACAAAAATTAAAAAAGTTATATAACTTTTAAAATTTTCAAAAAATGGATAAAAAATATATATTTTTGATATATTAAGGTATATCAATCCAATTTTTCACTAGATATAAAATATATTTTGAAACTATTTCCACGAAATTTTTTATTTAGACAAAATCCAAAAGTTTTCTGTTTTTACGAGATCCGTAAGTTTTAGTCGCTATTTTTAGTAGATTAAAAAAAAATAAAAAATTATCTCAATGACATTTTTTAACTAGATACAAATTGAAAATAATCTAGATTAATAAATCATAGTAGAGTTGTCTTAGAACTGAACTTTGAACTGAAGGAATCAAAATCTGCGGCATAATGTCTCTGTGTAGTAAAAAAAATGTGTATTACATTTTCATCAGAGAAGGTATTAGATTTGTGTAAAATTTGACCCCCCCCCCATCCCCGGTTTTTATCAACTGCCCACATTTTGAGGCCCCCAAAACCCAAAAAACATGTTTTCACGAATGTTTCTGTCTGAATGTCTGTCTGTATGTCTGTATGGTGAAGGGTACAATTGTGCACGGAGCAACTGTGCACGAGCCCATCTGTGCAAGTCGCACAATAGGGCCAAATGAGATGTCCGTGGATAAATTAACTTTTAGCCCAAAATATTCGACTGATTTTGATTTTTTTTTAAATTAAAGCTCATGAGGAAAAAAAGTTCGAAGATGCTAATTTGTGGGAATTTATCCAATTCACGCGAAAGTACACAGAATTAGTGGCAAAACTTGTCTTAAATGATGTGCAGCAGTATCAGATATTTAAAAAATTGTTTACAATTTTTGTAAACAAATGAATTAACAAAAGTTAGATTTTTAGTAAAAATGATGTATAACTACTTCAGATGTGTGTTTGTAAGTAGAAATCTAAAGAAAATTTTTTTCGATATAACTCATAAAAAATAGAGACCATTTGTTAATTATTTAAACAAATTTTATAAACAAATGCATAAATTCGTCTTATTCAAATAGATTTGTTTCATTTTTTCAACAGAAAGGACAATAAATATCTTGCTTATAGCATTTCTGTGCGTTTCTTTGATTTCAGACAATCAGAGTTATTTGCTTAAACAAAATTAATTAACAAATGCATAATATTGTCAGTTTTTAGTAAAAGCAATTCGTTTTTTTTAATCAACATCAGATATATTAAAAATACCTCTTGCTATGATACTTGGTTATAAGAAAATAATTTTTATTTGTTTTAACATATTAAATAAACAAATTTATTATTTGACATTTTTCAACATATAGATTTCGTTTCTTCAAACAAAAAAATTCCTAATGTCTTGCTAGTAGCTCTCTATAGTTAGTTTTTAATACCAAACAATCAGTAATTTTTGTTAAAAAATGTAATAAAAAAATGCATAATTTAGACATATTTTAGTAGATATATTTAGTTTCTTTAACACAATCAATTAAATGTGTATGACCAATGGGCCTTTGCTGTGATATTTTGCTGTTAGACAACAATTTATAATTTATAAACAAATTCAATAAACAAATTACTCTTAGTCTGTTTTTAATGGAAATACCGTATTGTTTTTCATGAAATCGACTACAATTTTTAAGCAAGGTTTTTCTGTTATGATAATGTATTATGCGGCAGGACATGCTTATTATTTGTAAAATTATTTATAAAAATCGGTCAAAATCATGAACAATGTATGGAAAATCTTTAGCTCATTTATGTTTCTCCAAACAAAATTATGTTTCTGTAACATATTAATCCACCCGCAATTTATTATAGATTCTTTCGGTTCAGAAACTC
>JAUELO010030055.1:0-10715 GCA_032357855.1 Amphibolips quercusostensackenii | reverse complement strand
AATTCTTTTTGTTTATCGAAATTAAACATTTTTTTAATATAGTCAAGCTTTGCTATTTTATTACAGTCAAAAGCTATGTCGCGCTTAAGCATAGCATTTCTCAAGTTTCAATAGATGTGGAGCGTTGAATATAACAACTACAGGGCGTTCAATAACGAAAAAAAAAGAAAACCTATGATTTTAGTAAAGTGTCTATTTCCGCGTCGTCGAAAGTTGATACAAAAGGCAGAGGTTCTGGCAAAATTCTGGTGTTAGAGCTTGCAATTCTCCATAACGATCGGTAACTATAAGTTGTGAATGTAAAACATCATGCAAAGTTTTGAACCCTGAATTATCTAAACAAATTTTAGGCTTGTGAAGTTTTATAAGAGTCAGCATATGACCCTTACAAAATGTTACAAGCCTCAAATAACTGTTTATCAGGATGATTGAAAAATACTTTTGGCAACGTGTTAGGACTTAGTGCTTCTAAAGTATCAACTGGAGCTTCTGATCCTTGAGAAACCTTTCAAGATGTGTTAGAATTTTTTTGTCTGAAGTGTTTTACTTGTTTCCACGCATAGCTGATGAATAGCAGGTCTATTGGTGGGTCCCTGATCACCAACTGTATCTACGAGGTTAAAGCCACAGCTTTGTAGCTTAGAAATAGTTGTAGTGATCAAAACTTTAAAACTTTAAGTGTCAGTAGAATTTTTAGCAGAATAGAACGAAACAGCCTGCTTCCATTTTTTTCCAACATCTCTGACCATAAAGACCAACGCGTGATTCGCTTGCTCAATACTTCGACCTAAATGACCTAGATCTTTAAACCCGATTATTTTTTGCTTATTAGGTTCATACGTTACTTTAGCAGCTAAGTGTGCTCCATCAATCATTGAAACACAATAACAATCTAATTTTTTCAAAGATTTACATTTATCATAGACTTATATTTAATTATTAATTCTCGCATTATTGCGTTGTTAATACCAGGTTCAAATGGGATTTTAGATGAAACAGCTTTTAATAATCTAGGTAATGGTAATAGAAAGTGCAAGAACAAATTTCTATATAGTTTTGGACTGCGTTTTGGCGGGCTTGTTTCTGTGTTATCTTATACGGTTGCCGAGATAATCTAGAAAAACTACGGAACAACACGAAAAAAAGTAATTTTACAAAAACTGCATATTTAGCTACAAAAAATTTTTTCCTACTGTTACAGGTGTTATTCTCTTCGTTTTTAAATGCCGAAGTAATTTTTTAAAAATAGGGCTCAGGCTATCATTGTTCGAAAGATACGTGGCAGAGAAGTTGTCTCTTTTTACGAAGTTGCTAAATTGACGGCTTACACGTACTTGAAGCAAATCATTATACTGCGCTTTCAAAATATCTATTTTTCATGTTGTTAGCTCTTGTTGAAAAATGATGATAAATTGCTGCTTGTGATCAGAAACTTTTCCTCTTCCATGCTCGACGATGTTGAGCAATTTGTTCATTAGTCATAAGATTTCAACAGCAGTCTGCTAAAGCATTTACACTCAACTTACCTTTGTATCTCATCTGGATTGCAGCGATATCTTGGTGAAATCTTTCACCATGTTTATTACTAACTGCTCCCATATTTCATGGAAAGAAGTCTAAATGAGAGTGCATCATGTGAATTTTCAGTGACATGTTCACCTTCATTTTCTGGAAGTTTTCCATAATCGTATTGATCAAGTATTTGTAGTTTCTGGATTTCCTATTACCTGACAAATTGTCTACAACAGTTTTCACTGACAATTATGTTTATCTCTTATGTTTAGGCAAGATTTTTTCAAAATTGCAATCTAGCGTCAGTTGTCGGATTTGTCGTCCAATTCAAAACTCCCTCCTTGATTTTTGAGTCACTTAGCTTAAGAAATTTCCTTTTCAGGAGAAGAAGACCTGCTTCTCCGTTTCTATTGATCGCTTTAATGTAATTTTTCACGATCCCAAGCTTTAAATGTAATCCTGGTGTAATGATCTTTTGGGAACGACCCAGTGGTTTTTTAAAAGACGTTCATCATTCCAGGTTCTAACATCTTTTGCGCTAGCTAAACTTGAATATTGTCATATTTGTCTCGTGCTCTGCTGTCCCAGGTGCATAGAAAGCAACAATGTTTTGTGCGACTAGATTGCAATCCGAGAAGAATTTCTATTACTTGGAATCCATTACAGATAAATTATTTATGTAGCGTGTAATCTATTTTGTCAAGTGAAAGTTTCATGACATCATAGAACTTTTTTATATTGGTAGCATGAGCAACGGTTATTCATGAATATTAGTTTCCTTTGTGCAAAAGAACAGCTTTTAAACTATATTTGTTTAAACAATGCAAAACACTAATTGTCTGGTTGATATTTGTGATTAATGGCCTTGATTAGTCTGTCTACATCGTTGCAATTAATAAGACTACCTTGGCTAGGAAAAAATAGATTAAAATTTTTCTTTTGATTTCGATAAAAAGAGATTTTTACATCCCTTATCAAATAATTTAACTCTTTTGATGAAATAATTGTGGCAAGTTTCTGGTCGGCTTATTCCGCATGGTTTAATTTTCATTAGAATAATTGATTTCTTTTGCTTTGCGTGTTATGAGATAAACACTTACACCTTAATTTCTTCTAGATTATTTTGGCAACCGTATAAGATATCACAGAAACAAGCCTGCCTTTGGATTTGGCATCAAGAAGTGCATCAAAGCATTTTATTGCTTTCCATTGAAAAAATTGTTAACAACATTTTATCTTTTGATTTGTAATTTCTTAAAACAAAATTTGATCCAAAAAATTTCGAAAACCTGACGTGCTGCAGAGAAATGGAGGCCAGATTAGGATTAAGTACAAAAAACTTCTCTGAAAATGACATATCCCATTTTGTTATCATAAAGATCATATTTTTTGAATAGCGTAATAACAAAACATATCCTAAGCACTGCCGTTTGAAATTTAAATGTTGTATCTGCATTTTGAGATAAATCACCTGTCACTTAATCAAATTTTAGATAAAAATCAAAAACACTTTTCTTGTACTTTGTGTTTACAACCCTGTATTTCGTACATTTTGCTACAAAATATTTGTTTATGAATCTAAACGGTAAGAAAGGTATTTACGATTTTTTTTCTGATGTTTCATAAAGCGACAAGTGACTTATTCAAACTGCAGCTACGACTTTTGAATTTCGTACGACAAAACAAGACACCAGAGTCTTATCTCCTTTTATAATGTATTTTATATGTGTTTTATGTATGCATAACTTTTTCACCTAACTATTTCAAATTATTTATTACAGAGTTAATCAACAACCGAATTTTCAAATCCCTTCACATCTTCAAAATCCCATAAAATCACTATCATTGGTTCCTTATAAAAGATTTTTGAAAACATTTCATCCCAACCTTTTAGAAAGAGATGCATTAACAGTAAGGTCCCTTTATTATACGTAGCTTTTATTGTGCTAGGACAAGGGACTTATAATTTTTAAAACCCTGCTAGTAATCGATATTTATTTTAGCTATAATGGCGCTATCAAAAACTTATATCTAAATATGAATTATGAAGTTACATTTAACGAGATTAGTTTTACGCTTTTTCCGTGATATTGGCTTACGAATTACAAATACAATAAATATCAAATAAAATCTAAGAAAGACAAGCTTCAGGGCCATACGATGTATAAGATAACAAGTTTTGCTCTAATCAAGAAACAGAATACGCATTAGTAACACTGTTAACTATAGTTTTTTCTCTGTTTTTAAAATATGAGGATTGTTTATACTTTGGCCTTATGCTTAGTGGTTAATTATGTTGGTAAGTATAATAACATAATACACGGCTTTAAACATATTCGTAAGCTTTCTGCAAATGAAAATTTATCTAATTAAATACCCATTCTATTACAATTATTATTTTCATCCAATCACTATCTGCGTTTGTCCAAAATGAGCACAAATTTTGATCTAAATTTATTTGGGAGGATTATGCACCTCTGAACTTTGACGTGCCCAGTTAGTAGTGTCCTATATATGAAGTTGAAAAAATGGTACAATCCAATAACTCCACGTGGGAATTTAGACGTGCACAGATGCTACGTTCTCAACTGTAAACGATGAAAATTAAACTTGCACAGATGGTATCCTCCCAACTGTGCTTAATGAAATTAGGACTTTCACAGATGTTACCGTCTTATCTGCGCGCGTGCACAGATGGTGCATTCTTAACTGCGCACGATTGAATTAGGACTTGAACAGATGTTTCCGTTTCATGTGTGCACGTGCGCAGATGGTACACGCCCAACTTTGAACGATAAAAATTAGACGTTCACAGATGTTATTCTTCCATCCGCGCAAGTGCACATATGGTACACTCCTAACTGTGCACGATGAAAATAAGACGTTCACAGATGTTGTTCTTCCATCCGCGCAAGTGCACACATGGTACACTCCCAACTGTGCACGATAAAAATTAGACGTTCACAAATGTTATTCTTCTATCCACGCAAGTGCACAGATGGTACACTTCCAACTGTGCACGATCAAAATAAGACGTTCACAGATGTTGTGCTTCCATCCGCGCAAGTGCACAGATGGTACACTTCCAATTGTGCGCGTTGAAATTTAGATTATGTTAATATAACGTAGTGTTTACATAGTGCATGTTGGTATTCAGTAATAAAATTTATTGAGAAATTTCAGTTAGTAAGGTATATTTTCTTTAAAATCCTTGTGAAAATTTAACCCTTAGGGGCCATCTGTAAATTACGTAACATATTAAGAGAGGCGATTTACGACATGTTTTATACAATTTATTGATAAGACTGTTGGCTTTTTCTAACTTAAAACTAACATGTTATTTCTTTCAGCAGAAGTTGTAAAATGAGACTTACGCTTTTGAACAAAAAAAATGTAGGTACAAAAATTGTAAAAATAGAAAGAATTTGATATTCGACTTCGGACAATAGGTTCCCCCTAGGTAATTGTTTTCGTTACCCTATATCTTGAAGGATTTCGTAGAACCTAAAATATTTTAAGAGATGTTAAAAAATATTATTAGCCTTATAATCTTATGGGACTTAAAGAGATTTTATAATATCCTCACGAAATTTTAAGGAACATTTTTACAAGAATTTCAAGACTCTTAATATTTAAAGATATTTTAAGCTTTTAAAAAATATTGTATTTTAGAAGATTTTAATTAATTTCGAAGAGCCTAAGAAAATTCAAAGTAATCCCAGAAACTTTGATAAGACGGGAATTTATTTAGGATTTTTAAAGTATTTTAAACAATTCTTAAGAAAAAGCAAATTCAAGGAATGTTAAGGAATATCATCAGATTTTATGTTACTTTAGTGGATTTCAAGAGCTTTTATATTATAATATTTTAATGAAACTTCAAAGAATTGATTTATAGTAATTAGGGAATTTTTAAAGATTGGAAGAGATTTTCTAATATTTAAAGGTATTGAAAATAAATTAAAAATATTTGGAAGTATTTATGGCATCTTTAAAGAGTCCTAGGACTTCTAATAGATTTCGAGAGATATCAAAGTATTTCAAAGCTTTAAGGGTATTTGAAAGTTTCACAAGACATTTTTAAATGCCAATAGAAATTCAAGGAATTTAGGAAAGTTTTAAAGAATTGGAAACATTCTAGGGTATTTTAGAGGATTTTAAGTGATTGCAAGGTTTTTAAAAAATATTTTTATAACATTTCAAAAAATTCATTTATAAGAAATAAGGAATTTCAAAACACTTAAAGAGATTCTCAAAAAATTAAAGTTTTTCAAAAGATTTCAAAGCAATAATTAAAAAATCTATTTTGTGATGTAACTCAAGAAAACCGTAAAGCGATTTATAATTTCTAATAATAATAAATAACAATTTATCTTTTCAAATATTTTTTTCTATCTAATAAAAATAAAGATAAAATAATAATTTCTAAGTTTACGATTTTTTAACAAATACCTGCATGATTAAAAAATATCTGAAAGACATAAAGTAACTATACAAACAAGATATCCATAAGCAACAAAAATGTAAATAATTTTTTATTCTATAAAAAAATTTTATAATAAATTATCTATTCCTGATAATTATTATTATTAAAATAAAGTTTCTCCTACTCAAGCGATCACGTATTAATTACTAACCAAACCTACTTATCATATTTGGTCATCAAATACAAATTGATAATTATTTAAACAATATTAATTCACAAATGCACTGTTTGCGAATTTTTGTACACATAAACTTGATTTTCTCGACACAATCAACTGCAAATAACTATAAATCTATGAACATTTTAAAGACGATGAATAATTATTGTTGTTAAATTTTATTAGATTGCAAAAGCATTTGTTCTTTCTGAGTTAAAAAATAATGTTTCAACAGTAAATTCAACTTATCGATTTAATGCCAGTAAATACTGGAGAAAAATAATTGGCTTATCAAGTCTTTTTCAAAAACCCCATCAGGACAGAAAGCCACATCGAATGGGTTTTAAGATTTCGGTTGCTTCCCTAAGTTTTCTTGAAAATATATTGTATGTTTTTGCGATAAAGGTTGTTTTGTCAAATAAAATTATATGCTCTGTTTCGATATAATGCTTAGCTTGTGCTTATTGCATAAAATGTTTTCGCCTGACTTTAGTTTCATGTTTCTTTACACGTTGGCTTACCGCCCTCCCGGTTTCTTCAATATAGACTTTGACACAAGAGAAAGGGATTTCATATACTCCTGGATCACAAAAAGGTGCCTTTTTATCCTTAAGATTGTTTGAAAGTTGTCCTATTTTTGCAGGTAGTTTTAATATGGTACAGATGTTTTGTTTGTTGAGAAATCTTAATATTTTTTCTGTGATAACTCGAAAGTAGGATAAGGTGGTAGACTTTTTTCTCTTTCCTTCTTCAGTAGGTTGTGTTGACTTGTTTTTTTAACTGTATTTTTCATCGCTCTATTTTTTTTGTGCAATCGTTTTGTATTAGGAATTTTTTAACGTTTTGTTATTCTTTTTGTAAGTTATCTTTATCTGTTATGGAGACAGCTCTGTATACAAGGGAGTTGATGAACGATTGCTTTATGTTTGGGTGGTGGTAGCTGGAGGCATGTAGGTCTTTGTTTGTATAGGTGTTTTTTTCCGTAAATGTCATACCCTAATGTGCTTCAAACTTTTTTTTAAACTACTACGCCTAAAAAAGGCAATGTTGAGTTTTGCTTAATTTCAATGGTGAACTGTTTACTAGGGTATAATCGATTAATGAAATCAAAAAACTTGTGTAATTCATCTAGTCCATGTCTTCACAAGACAAAAGTTTCGTCAACGTAGCAGCACCAAAATTTCGGCTTAAGCTTGTATTAGTTGATAATTTTAGTTTAGAGATGTTTCATAAAGATGTTGGTTATTACAAGTAAGCTTTGAGACCTCTATTGCTGCTCCTAAAGCTTGTTCGTAGAATTGCTTATTGAAGACAAATTTCTATCAAAGGTATATGATCGAAGAAGAAGTTTGCAAAGGCTCTAATAACATCGATTTGTTCAGATATGGGTACATTCGTGAAGAAAGATGCTATTTTAAAACCTATTAGAATGTGAAAAAGACCCCACAAGAGCAATAGTCAGAATAACAAAAACCCTTCTAAAAGACTCTACACTTGACAGCTAAACAATATCTGAATTAATTCCTACTAATCCCACCTTTTTAAACTTTAGTGACCATAAAAATCTACAAAAGCAACATTCTACGCAGTCAATATTATTAAATCTTTTGCAAACTTTCCCTTCGATCTCAAACCTTCAATAGAACACTGTCTCGATAATACCTACTTCTCTTTTAATAACTAATTCTACGAACAAACCTCAAAAGCAGCAATTAGATCCCCAACCCCACATGTAATAGCCAACATCTTTATGGAAAACCTAGAAACTAAAATCTTTAACCAATCCAAGCTTAAATTTTAATTTTGGTTACGATACATTGACAACGCTTTTTTGTCTGGAGACAAGGACTAGATGTACTTCACAAGTTTTTCTGATTTTATCAATTGATCACACCGTGATATCTAGCTCAACTAGAAAATGAAACAACACGGAATGTTGCTTTTGAGTGATCTCGAGAGTATATAAAATCCCTTACTCTTGTAGCAAAGTTTATATGAGAGAAACCGGGAGAGTGGTGAGCAAACGTGTGAAGGAACATGACATTAGAGTCAAACTAGAACATTTCACGTAATCAGCACTAGCTGAGCATCATATCTAAACAAGATATAGCATTTTATTTGACGAAACAACAGTCATCAGAGAAACATACAGTAATTTTCCAAGAAAACATAGGACAGCTTTCGAAATCTACAAACACGATAATAACATCAACAGGGATAATGAATAAATAACAATCTAACTTGTCTTTTCAACCTTCCTGGTTTTTTTAAACTAGAATTGATCTTTTTAGAGGAAAATTCACCAATTTGGTTGAAAATTTATGTATTTTGTGGTAAATTCGTCTTGTTTAGTAGGAAATGATGATTCTAATTAAAAATCTAACTACTTTGTGATGTTAAACTTCTTTGTTAAAAATGTATTTTCTTTTTTGAAAATCTATCTCTTTAGTTAAAGATTAACTTTCTTGCTGAAAAGTCCTAATTATAGTCGAAAATTTCACTATTTTATTGAAACTATAACCATTTTATGAATAATTTCACTTTTTTCAAACTCAGTTTTTTTCAATTTGATTATTTTGTTCAAAATTTAACTATATTGTTAAATATTTGATTTTGGAATAGAAAATTTATCCTTTAGATTTTAAAAGTCAACTAGCTTCTGAAAAAATTATTTTTTGTCTGGAAAATTTAACTGTTTGGTTGAAAAGTCGTCCTGTATATTTTTCTTGTCAATTCAGTTCCGCAGAACTGTTGATCGTGTTACTGAAAAAAAATAGGTTTGACAGATGGTCTCCTCGACAGTACTGCTTCCCTAGACGATGAGAATCGCATGAACTCCGGCAAGCGGTCGGTCCAGGGTTCTTCTTTTTCCTCAGCGCAGAGCTAACAGTAAAGGGTCCTGACACAGGACACTTATCCAACCTTTAGATGTCCTAAACGCAGCATTCTAGATCAGTTCCTTGAACTCTCCACAGGTGGATTCGCCAAAGTGCCTCCTAACGGTGGCCTTGACTTTCTTGTTCTCCTTTGTCATGTTTAGGTCTAAGACCTCGACCTCACTGCGGTGGACGAACTTGCGCATGCTAACTATCCTCATCGACTGTTTCTTTGATAACAGCTGACAGTTTTGCGCTGCCATCCGATACAGGGCTTACCTTCGCGAAGACCTTTTCGTTCTTGCTTAGCATGCAATCCTCATAAAACACCAAGGTTGTCTGGCTCGACCCTTCACTTAAGTTTTTTCAGGAACTCGGCGAAGTTTCAAACCTCGGCTGGTTTTAAAAGAACCGCCTCGGTTCGAGCTCGCCTCTGTATCTTATTTTTGCATAGTTTGTGTGTAGATGTTATAACTCTACCGCCCTCGTTCTTAGGTGTTGAGGTCGCCGCTGCTGCAGTAGTGCGGTACCTTGGCTACTTCCTCTTTGGCCTAGTAGAGTTTGCTTAAACGGTACACAGTGTGGGCTCCTTTTCTCACTTTCCATAATAAGAAGTGAGAGTTTTACGGTTACTTCTGTCTAAATCCTTATTTGTCTCGTATTTTTCTTCAGCCATGCCTTCTTCATGCTCTTTTTAGCAGACCAGCGAACATAATGTGGCAGAAATTTAAAGTGCTACTTAGCGCGAATTATGGTTTTTTTCCATTCTTGCCTGATTGGCATAAACATAATCCTCTTGAAATCGCAGAAATTATTTATTTTCTTTAACGAGAAGCTTTTCAATGAGCTTTTCGTTTTCTTTTCAATTTCGCCCTACGATAGATAAGCTATTTTTTACCTTCGTCTTTTGGCTCACGTTAAGCTTTTCTGCAACGTTCAAATTTGGTTAATAGTAAATAATTTCTTGCTGTATAAAACTCAAATATTTGGCTGAAAACTCATTTTTGTATGTCGAAAATTAAACGATAATGGTACAAATTTAATTATTTTGTTCGAGATGTCAATAGCTTTTTGAAAATTCAACTAATTTGTTGATAAATAATTTTTTTGCTTGAAAAATGAACTGATTTGTTGGGATTTTTTTAAAAAAAACGTATGTGTTTTGGTAGAAAAGTTCTTGATCAAAAATTTAACTGTCTTTCGAAACATTCGACTTCCTAGCATGAAAGCTCAAGTCTTTCGTTAATAATTTCAAATTAAAATTTTTGAATTTTCATATTGTATACAATATGATACTTATATATTCATTTTCTTTAAAAAAATTTAATCCCTTATTTGCGTGACAAATCGACCTATTTACCAATTTTGAAATAATTTTGGGCTATGAAGGCTGTAGAAATATAGTATTTGTAGGTTTTGTCTTTTATTCCAGGTGTTTATCAAATGAAATCGAAGACAAAATTTTAACCCAAAAAGGGGCTGATGGAACAGTCTTTGAAATAGCGCGTAGTTTCTCATCGGCTTTAAATTTGAATAGCATACAATTGGCAGTATCCTGATTTAAAATATTGCCATAAGAGGGGTTCATGATACATAAACATACTAGCATATAATCTTAAAAAAATAATTCTCAATTTATTTTTGCAGAATTGAGTTCGCAATCCGGTACTTCTCATCCCATACG
>JAUELO010030047.1:0-10715 GCA_032357855.1 Amphibolips quercusostensackenii | reverse complement strand
TCTATTTATACTAATTTTTAAAAAATAATTAACATAATTTTTCTTAAAAAAAATAAAATTCAGTGAATAAATTTTTTTTTTTAAATTTATTACTGCAGGGTGGTCGTAGGAGAACCGTGTAGCTGAATTTTCAAGAGAAAGGATAATTTCTCAACAAGGACTGAAATAGGCCCTTTCCCCCCTTCCTTTTCTCCTTTCCTTTACCCTTTTGTTTTTTCCCTTTCCTTTTTCCCTTTTTTTATTCCCCTTTCTCCTTTCCTTTTCCCTTTTCCCCTTTCTTCTTTCAATTTTCTTCATCTCTTTTCCCCTTTCTTTTTTCCTTCCCCCTTTCAGCATCCTCTTTTCTTTTCGCCCTTTTTTCTTTTCTCTTTCTCTTTCCCCTTTTCTTGTTTTCCCTTTCTCTTTTCCTGGTAATTTCCCCTTTCCCCCTTTTATTTCACCTCTTTACACTTTCCAATTTTTTTTTATCCCCTTTTATTTTCCCTCTTTTCACTTTCCTCTTTTATTTTTCCCCTTTTAATTTTCCTTCTTACTCTTTTTCCTTTTTACCCTTTTCCTGTCCCCTTTTTCTGTCCCCTTTTCTGTTTTCGTTTTCCCATATCCCTTTGTTCCCATATCCCTTTGTTCCCTTTTTCCTTTTTCTTTCTCCTTTTTTCCCTTTTCTGCTTTTCCTCTTTTTCTTTTTCCTTTTAATTTTCCCTTTTCTCCTATCACTTTCCCTCTTTCTACTTTCCTCTTTTCCCTTTCTCCTTTTATTTTTCCAAATTCCAATTTCCTCTTTCCCTTTCCCCCCTTTATTTTCTCAAATTCCAATTTTCTCCTTTTCTTTTTTCGCTATTATATTTCCTTTTTCCGTCCCTTTTCCCGTTTTCCCCTTTCCTTACCCTGGTTATTTTTTTCCTTCACCTTTTCTTTTCCCGTTTCCCCTCTTCTCTACCTTTGTCATTTCCCCTTTTCCTTTCCCATTTCATGTTTCCTTCTTTCCTTTACCCTGGTCATTTTCTAAGTTTAATTCAAAAAAAATTTTAATTTTAAATAGTAATTTTCTCCAAAGAGTTGAATTTTATAACAAGTAGTTAAATTTTAACGTAAAAAAAACGAATTTCTTACAAAAAAGTTGAATTTTCAATCTGAAAATATAACTTTGCAATGAAAAAAATTAATTTTTAACAAAAATTAATTTCAATTTCAAAAAACTAAGTTTGATTAAAAAAAAATAATTTTAATTATGAAAAGAAATTTTCTACAAAACAGTTTAAATTTATAACAAGTAGTTGAATTTTAATGCAAAAATTACGAATTTTCAAAAAATAAAGTTGAATTTTAAATCCAAAAATATAAATTTGCAATGAAAAAAATTAATTTTAGCAAAAATTCATTTTTATTTCAAAAAATTACGTTTAATGAAAAAAAAAATTTTAATTTTAAAAAGAAATTTTCTGCAAAACAGTTGAATTTTATAACATGTAATTGAATTTAAAAAAAAATTTTGAATAAAGTTGAATTTTTAATCCAAAAATATAAATTTGCAATGAAAAAAGTTAATTTCTAACCCTAGAGTTGAATTTTTAACCAAATATTTAAATTTCTAGTTAAAAAAGATTCATTTTTAACCAAAACTACAATTTTCAACAAAGTACTTTAATTTTCAACTAAAGAGATAAATTTTCAGCTAAATTTACGAATCTTGAACCCAAACAATTATTTTTTTAAGAAAGTAATTCAATTTTGATCAAAGATTTGAATTCTCATTCTAAAAATATGAAATTTCATCAAAAAATGTAGTAGTTGATATTTTTACCAAAAAAAGATTTTTAAGTCAAAAAAAGAAAAAAAATCATTCAAAATATTGAATTTTCAACCTGAAAATATGAATATTCACAAAAAAATATAATAGTTGATGTTTTAAGCAAAAAATATAACTTTTGTTACAAGTTCGTCTTTTTGGCTTAAAAATTCAACTATTTTGGTAGAAATTGATCGTTTTGTCGAAAATTTAGAATTTGAAGTTTAAAATTTGATTAAAATCTTTCTTAGTTGAAAATGCGTCTTTTTTGTTCCAAATTTCATGTATTTTACTAAAAATTTCATACTTTTTGGATAAAAATGCAATGTTTAGTTGAAAATTAATTTTTTGTTTGAGGATTCAACTATCTTGTCAAACATTTTTGACTATTAGTTAGAAATTCATCATTTTGGTTGAAGACTAAACTACTTAGTTAATAGTTGAACCAATTTGTTGCAAAAATATTTTTCGGTTAAAGATTCATCATTTTTATAAAAAAATTCATCTTTTTGGTCGAAAATACAACTATTTGGATACAAATTACATTTTGTTTTTTTTTAAATTCATAAAGTTAGTTGTAAATTTATTTTCTTGATTAACAATATAATTCATTTATTAAAAATACATTTTTAAATTGAATTTTCGTTTTAACTGAAATTTCAACTATTTTATTTGTTTTTGGAAAATAGATACCTTTTGTTAAAAATTCAAATATTTGGTTGAAAATGCGTCTATTTAGTTAAAAAATTCATGTATTTTTGTAGAATTTTAATTTTTTTTTATAAAAATGCAATTTTTTTTGATTGAGAAAGAAATTATTTTGTTTAAAATTAGTCTTTTTTGGTTGAATTAAACTATTTTTAATTAAAAATTATATCTTTTAGTCGACATATATACTATAAGTTTTTCGTTGAAAATGCATCTTTTTAGTTGAAAATTAAACAGCTTGGTTGAAGGTTGAACTGCTTTGTGATAAATTTTTATTTTTATTTTGAAGATTCATCTTTTCAATCACAAATTCATTTTTTTGTTTAAAAATACAACTGTTAAAATAAAAAATATTATTATTATTTTTTTTTTTGGTTGAAAATTTATTAAGTTAGTTGTAAATTCATTTTCTTGGTTAAAAATGTAACTTATTTGTTCAAAATTAATTTTTTTAAATTAAAAATTTTTTTATTTAACTGCAAATTCATTTTTTTCAAAAATTTAATTATTCCATTTTTGTTGGAAAATACATATTTTTTTAAATTTCACTATTTGGTTAAAAATTTTTTGTTTTGATAGAAATATAATTTGCTTGCGCTTCAGAATTATTTTGCTTAAAATTTTACTATTTTGTTAGAAATTAATTTTATTTAGTTTGAAATTAATTTTTTATGCTGAACATTTATCTGTTTTATTTTAAGTTGAAAATTTGTTTTTTTTTTTTGGCTTAAAATTCAATCTATTTTGTTGAAAATTCGTCTTTTGTAATAGAAAATTAATCTTATTGGATGAAAATTCATCTTTTTTGGTCGAGAATTCAACTATTTGGATAAAAAGTATTTTTTTGGTGGTAAAAATTCATTTTTTGGCTTAAAAATGTGACTTTTTTGGTTGAAAATTTCATTATTTTGTTGAATAATCGTTTTCTTTTGTTGAAATAGACTTTTTTCACTGAAAATGGAACTTTTCTGTTGTTGGCTAAAACTATTTTTTTTTTAGTTAAAAATTAACCTATTTGTTTGGAAATTTATTTATTTTGTACAAAATTGAACAATTAGTTCAATTTTTTTATTTTATTGTGATAATGATTGTTACATTTTTCGTTAAAAATTCACTTTTTAGTTAAAAGCGACATTGTTTTCTATTGAAGATTGATTTTTTTTTAATTCAAACTTCGACTATTTGTTTAAAAATTTATCTTTGTAGGTTAAAAATTCAAATTTTTGGTAAAAAATTTAACTTATTTTTAAAATTCGTCTCTTTATTTCAGCTGTTTGAAAATTCAAGTATTGTTTGAAAATTCATGTTTGAGGTAGAAAATTCAAGTATTTTGTAAAAGTTCAACTATTTTGTTGAAAATTTAATTATTTTGTAGAAAATTCAAGTTTTTTGTTAAAAAGAGATATTTTTTTGGTTCAAAATTCATTTCTTTGGTTAAAAATTTAACTATATTGATTAAAATTCATTTTTTAAAATTGAAAATTAATTTTTTTTTTTTAAAACCTATATTTTAATTAAAAGGTCATCTATTTGGTTCACAATTTGATTATTTTCTCAACTAATCGTTTTTTGCTTGATTTTCAAACTCATCTCAACTATTTTTTTTTCAATTCAAATATTTTGCCGAAAATTTAATTTTTTTGTTGGAAATTCAACTCTGGTAGAAAATTCAACTATTTTGGTAAAAACACGTTTTTTGTTGAAATATAATTTATTTCGTCAGAAAATTGAACTTTTGCATTTTCGGTTAAAAAATTATTTTTTCAGTTTAAAATTTTCCTATTTATTTAAATATTTATTTTTTTGTTGCAAATTTGATTATTTTCAAATAGTATTTTTTTTTTGTTAAAATATAATATATTCGACTGAAGTGTGAAATTTTCCATTATTAGTTAAAAAATGTATCTTTTTTTAGTTAAAAATTTGTTTTATTATTCAAAAGTGCTTGTATTTTGTTTGAAATGTATCTTTTTTGGTAGAAAATTAATTTTTTTGGATAAATATTTTTTGGTAGAAAATGAATTTTCTTGATTAGTGTTTTTATTTTGAATATGAAGTTAACCTCTTTTTTAGAAAAATCATCAACTATTACATTATTTGTTGAAAATTTACTTCTGTATGTTAAAAATGCAACCGTTAGGTTAAAAATGTAAATATTTTGCTCAAAATTTATTTATTTTACTAAAAATTGATCTAATTATAAAAAAATTCAACTATTTTGTCAAGAAAACGTTTTTTTTGTTCAAATATAATTTTTTTACTAAAAATTGAACTTTTTCATTGATGCTTAAAAATGTATCTTTTTTAATTGAAAATTAACCCATTCGTTTGAAAATCCATATATTTGGTTGAAAATTCGTCTTTTTGGTAGAAAATTAATCTTCTTAATTGTGAATTCATCTTTTTGATTTTAAAATTCATCTCTTTTGTAAGAAATTTCATCTTTTTCGGTTCATATTATATTTTTTATTGAGAATTTATCTTTTTAGGTTCAAAATTTAACTGTTTGGCTAAAAATTCAAATGTTTTGCAAAAAACTAAAATTATTTTCTTAATAATTCTACACTTTGGTAGAAAGATAATTTATTCAGTTAAAAATTCGTTTTTTATATTTTTTTTGGTAAAAAATATGACAATATTTTTACCAATATAAATTTTTTGTACTTAACAAATATAAAAAACACAAAACATAAAAATTATTTACCAAATGTAATATTTGTTGGTTGAGATTTCAACTATTATATTATTTGTTGAAAATTTACCTCTGTATGTTGAAAATGTAACCATAGGGTTAAGAATTCAAATATTTCGCTAAAAATTTGGTTATTTTATTGAAAATTCAACTCTTTTGATAAAAAATTTAACTGTTTTGTTAAAAAATCGTTTTTTTTTTAATATGATTTTTTTCACGGAAAATTGAACTTTTTCATTTTTGGCTGAAAATTAATCTTTTTTAGTTAAAAATTCAACTAATTAGTTAAAAATGCTTGTTTTTTGTTGAAAATTCATTTTTTTGATTGAAAATTGGAATATTTGGTTAAATAATCTTTTTTTAAATATTATTATTTTAACTAAAAATTGAGCTTTCCCATTGTTGGTTAAAAATGTTGTTTTTTTTTTAGTTAAAAATGAACCTATTTGCTAATTTCTTTTGTTAAAAATGGAAAAATTTAGGTGAAATCCTTTTTTTGTTATTGTTATAATAATTGTTACATTTTTTTGGAGAATTAATCTTTTCATTGAAAATGGAACTGTTTTTGGTTACAATTTGATCTTTTTTATTAAAAATTCGACTATTTGTTCAAAAATTTATCTTCGTAGGTTGAAAATTCAATTTTTTTGTAACAAGTTTAACTTTTCTTCTGAAAATTTGTTCTTGAAGTTCAATTGTTTGAAAATTCGAGTATTTGGTTTGAAAATTTTGTTATTGAAGTCGACAATGCAAGTATTTTGTAAAATACAACTATTTTCAAAATTTTATTGTTTTGTTAAGAATTCAAGTATTTTGTCATAAAGAGATATTTTTCGGCCGAAAATTCAACTGTTGTGTAGAAAATATTAGTCAAAAGTTAATTTTTCATACTGAAAATTTATCTTTTTTATTTTAAGTTGAAAATTTGTTTTTTACTTAAAAATTTAATATATTTTTTTAAAAATTCGTCTTTTTTAGTAGAAAATTAATCTTCTCGGATGAAAATTCATCTATCTTTTCAAAAATTCAACTATTTGGATGAAAATAATTATTTTTTTGGTTAAACGTTTAACTATTCTGTTAAAAATTCATATATTTTATTTAATTTATCTTTTTTATTAGAAATTTCCACTATTTGTTTGAAAATTAGTCTTTTTTGGGTAGGAAACTAATCTTGGTTCAAAATTTCCGTTTCTTGTTGAAAATGCAATTGTTTGGTTGAAAATAAACTTTTTAGTTTAAAATTTATATTCTCGGATTAAAAATCCAACTGTTTTACAGAAAATTTGTCTTTTTGGTTGAACAATTTATCCTTTTAGTTGCAAATTTATCTCTTTGGTTAAAAATTTGATTATTTGCTTAAATAATCGTTTTTTGTAGGTTTTTAAATTTTACATTTATTTCTTTTGGTAGAAACGTCATCTTTTTTGGTTGAAATATTAACTATTTTTTTGTTGTTGAAAATTCATCTTTTTACATTCAAAACTCAACTACTTTGTTCAAAATTTAAATATTTTGCAGAAAATTAAATTTTTTGTTGAAAATTTAATTCTGCAGTATAAAGTTAAACTATTTTGTTAAAATCCGAAATTTTTTTTTTTGTTAAAAAAATTTTATTATTTTTAAACTAATAGTTTTTTTATTGTAAAATAAATTTCTTGACTTAAAATTCATCTTTTCCATTGTTAGTTAAAAATGTATCTTCTTTAGTTAGTATATTTTGTCAAAAATTCTCCTTCTTTGGTGTTAAAATTCCTCTCTTTTGGTATAAATTACATCTTTTCGGTTATTATATTATATTATTTATTATCTTTTTAGGTTTAAAATTTAAATTTTTGTATTAAAATTAAACTATTTTGCTGAAAATTTAATTATTTTGTAAATTCAACTCTTTCTGATTTATTTAGTTGAAAACTCGTTTTTTTTATCTTTTTTAATAAAAAATATTACAATATTTTTTATAAATAAAAATTTTATTTTTTGTTTGATATATTATCTATTACATTATTTGTTGAGAATTTACCTCTGTATGTTAAAAATGTAACCGTTAGGTTAAAAATTCAAATATTCTGCTGAAATTTGAATTATTTTATTAAAAATTTAACTCTTTAGTAAAAAGTTTAACTATTTTGTTTAAAAAAATCGTTTTTTTTGTTGAAATATAATTTTTTTGACTGAAAATTGAACTTTTCCATTGTTGGTCAAAAATGTTTTTTTTTGCAGTTGTAAATGAACCTATTTGTTTGAAAATTTTTTTTGCTTTTGTTGAAAATTGAACAATTTGGTTACAATTTTTTTTTTGGTATCATATTTTGTTTTGGTTAAAATAAATAAATAAATTCAAAATTTTTATCTGATATTCTTTTATTCCATTTCTAAAGTATTCTGTGTTAAAATTATTACAAGAAATAAATGCTGGTCGTCGAATTTTAATTGTCAAGGAAAATAAAAAATCAGTTAGAAAAAAATCAGGGAATTTTTAAAATGAAGTTTTTCGACCATCGAATATATTTGTAAATAAAAATTTTTTATAATAACAAATTTTTAATTCTCCAGCTATAAATCCAGTAAATTAATTAATTTCATAATATATTTCATTCTCCAGTTTTATAAAAGATGCAAGAGATGGAGGCAAACAATTGACGACAATCCTGAAGCGAATCATGAAAAGGAAAAATTTTCATCAAGCTCAATAGTAGAAAATATGTTGAAGGAGATTTCAAATCGAATCGGCGTGGAGGTTGATTTTAGTAAGATTTTCGATCATTAAAGTTTAAATATAATGCTTCTTAAATTAAAAATTAAAAATAAATAGAACTAAGATAAATAAAAATAGATCTTAATCTAGAATTCACGCTTTTATCATTTTTCAGAAAAAGTTTATTTGATGTTCCTCGCATGCGGGTACGAAACTGCTATTGGTGGAGATTCTCCCTGGTGTGATTTATTTTCCCTTCATGATTTTGAGGTACGATTCCAATTACGAACTTTAATTTTTAAATTTTTGCTCTTGTTAAAAATTCTATTATTTAGTTAAAAATTTAATTATTTTCTTGAGAATGCAGCTATTTTGTTAAAAATTCCCTTCTATTATTTGAAAATTAATTTTTTTAATTGAAAAATGAACGATTCCATTTTTTGTCGAAATTTCACATTTTTCGTTAAAAATTCAACTACTTGTTTAAAATTTATCATTTTGGTTTAAAATTCATTTTCTTGGCTGAGAATTTGTTTTTGGTTGAAAATAATTTTTTTTAACCAAAAATGTAACTATTCCATGTTGCATTTTTAGTTGAAAATGTATCCTTTTTTATTGAAAATTTATCTTCTTTAGTTGAAATTTTATGTATTTTGCTGAAGTTTCGTGTTTTTTGATAGAAAATTAATCTTCTTGGTTAAAAATTAATCTTTTTTATACAAAATTTAACTATTCGAATAAAAATTTATTTTTTTGGTTATTCATCTTTTCGGTAAAAATTGATTTTTTGTTGACAATTGTTGTTTTTTACTTAAAAATCAAGTTTTTGTAAACTGCAAATTTAAGCACTCAATTTTTTTTGAGTTCATATTTTTTGTTGGAATTTTGTCCATTTGGTTAAAAATTATTCTGTTATTATTCATTTAAAAATTAATTTTTTATTCTGAAAATTTAACTGATTTGAGTTTAAAATGTATCTTTTTTCAGTTAAAGCTTCAACTATTTGGTTGGAAATTAATGTATTTAAAAAAAAATGTATATATTTTGGTACAAAATTAATCTCCTTTGTTCAAATTATATATATTTTTTTGAAAATATGTTTTTTTTTTTGGTAAATTAAACTATTTTGTTGGAAATTTTTGTTCTACAAATTTATATTTTTAACTAAAAATTTGGGCATGTTATGCTGGATTAAAAATTAACCTTTTTTAGTTGAGAATTAAAGTATTTTCTTTATAATTCGTCTTTTTGGTAGAAAATAAATATTTCTTACTAAAAATGAAACTCAGTGTTCAATTAAACATTTATCTCTTTCAGTTAGAAATTCATCTTTTAATTTAAAATTCAACTATTTTATTAAATAATAATTTTTTTCGTTTGAACATTTATTAATTTAGTTGAGGATTAATTTTTTGTTGTTAATAAATTTTTTGTAACTAAAAATATAATTTTTTTATTTTTGGTTGAAATATTGTCCTTTTTATATGAAAATTTATCCTTTTTAGTTGAAAAATCATGTATTTTGTTGAAAATTCGTCCTTTTGGCAGAAAAGTAATTTTTTAACTTAAAATTTAATTATACTTCTTTTGATTTAAAATTTATCTTATTTAGTTAAAAATTAATCTCTTGGTTAAAAATTCAACTATTTATTAAAATTTTTTTTTTTTTTGGTTGACTATTCATTAATTTATTTTAAAAAATGTTTTGGTTGGAATATTATCCTTTCTATTTAAAAATGTATCTTGCTTAGTTGAAAATTCATGTATTTTGTTAAAAATTCTTCTTTTTAGTAGAAGAGTAATTTTTTAGCTGAGGATTTAATTTTTCTATTTTTGATTTAACATTTATCTCTTTCAGTTAAAAATTCATCTTATGGCTTACAATTAAACAATTTATTTAGATATTAATTTTTTTTAGTTGACGATTTATCAATTTAGTTAAAAATTAATTTTTTGTTGTGAATAAATTTTTTTAACTGAAAATGTAACTTTTCCATTTTTCAGTAATCAATTTAGTTGAAAATTTTTTTTTTTGGTTGTAAATAAATTCTTCAAACTACAAATATAACTTTTCCATTTTTGGTTAAAAATGTATCCTTAATTTGAATAAATAATAAAAATGTAAATTATAAATAAAATAAAAATATAGTAAATAAATAAAAAAAAGTACTTAATAAAACATAATAAAATATAATAAATAGAAAATAATAATAAAAATGTAAAAAAGGAAAATGTTTCTTTTTTAGTTGAAAGTTCATATTTTTTTTTTTTGCTGCAGATTCAACTATTTTGTAAAAAATGTGTCTTTTTGGTTAAATTTAACTATTTTGTTAAAAATTTATTTATTTTGGTGGAAAATTTATCTCTTCGATGGAAATTCAACTATTTTGTTGAAAATTCATTTATTTTTTGGTTGAAAAGTAACTTTTTTTTAACCGAAGATTCGCTTATTACATTTGACACGCTCAAAGCAAAAGCGAAACAAAAACGTGCGAGAGCAAAAACGATCTAACGAACGGCGAGAGGGAAAACAAGCCAAGAATGAAGGGAGAAGGTTCTCCCACTTTGCTCCTATACACCATGCGCCGAAAATGCACGAGGGCGAACCCGAGCTCACCCGACTTCACTATTGCATTTCTCTCTTTCTCTAGCTTCTAGCTGTTCCGGGGTTTTGAGTTGATTTTTGTTTCATGAAATTTCAAATAAAAACTGTACTCTGTATATATTAATCAAGGTGGCCGCTAGACCAGGGAACCGAGAAATGACAGTGAATTTATTTTTTGACCGGGGATTTTACATATGTTCAGAAAAAAATCTGTCCAGCTTTGATT
>JAUELO010030041.1:0-10716 GCA_032357855.1 Amphibolips quercusostensackenii | reverse complement strand
CCTACCCCCCTACTTCCCACGCAGAAAATTCCCCTGCACTTTTTCCAGCACCTCTTTCTCCTCGTCCTACACCCACATTTTCGCGTTTACTTTTCTTTTTCCGATTCCCTACCTTCGCCACTCTTCCCTCACTCATCTCTTTCCTAGCCATGTCGTTCAGCATTCTCTGCACCTCCCGTTCCTTCCTCGTCGAATTGTGATTGATAAAAACCCCCTTATCCTTCATCCTATTTTTATTTCGCATTATCCTCAACTTTTCTTTTCAGCTCTGCAACTCCAAGACCACCACTTCCTTCTCCTCTCTCCCTGCCAGCCTAACTTTCCCTACCTTTCCTTTAACCCACCCTATGCTCTGTAGCTGCGCTTCCACGCCCTCTCTTCCTTCGTCACTCTTCAGCTTCAACCCTCTTATCACAATATAAGTTCTCCTGTCTGCCATCTCTCCTCTCTTCATTCTTAATTCTGTTGCCCTTATCCTTTCCCTATCCACCCTTTCCTCTGAATTCCTACTCTCTTTCACTTTCTCTTCTATTATATTCTCTACCCTATCCCAAATGCCTTTCTGTTCATCATTCCCCGTGTCACCTAGTTTCATGTCCGACCTGACCTCAACCTTTTCAAACCTTTTTTTCGTCCTTTCCTTACAGTATCCAATCTCCTCTTCCATCTGTTTCCCTTTAACTTCTTTGGCCTTCCTCAGCGAAACCACCTCTCTCTCATCTTTCTTCTTTCTCCCTCAGCTCTTCTATCTTCTTTTCCCATTTCTCGTCTCTGATCCTTACGTCCTCCCAGATATCTTCGATTTGATCCTATGTACCCCTACCGTCCTCCCTCAGTCCTCTAGTATCACCTACCAGCATCCCTAGCAGCTCGTTTTTCGACTTCTCCATTTTTTGTGAAGTTGACCTACGTGTCCTACTGCTCCTCTTGAAAGGACTTTCTACCACGCTTCTTTCTGGACTCTCTTGGTTATCTCGTTTCCGCTTCAAGATATCCTCTCTCTCATTTGCGCTAGACGCTCTCTCTCTCTCGCTTCCTTTGCTCACACCGTTCCGCTTTTTTCCTCTCCCCGAAGTGTAGTTCAACACCGGGCCAGGCACTGTTGGGCATCGTGGCGTGTGAAAACTTCCTTTATATCAACTTCGCTACTAACACTGACAGCACTCCCGCTTACCACCTCCCGCTATTCCACGTCCTGCTCATTCGTGGGCAACTGCGATCTCTCTATACAGTAGCTTTTGCCACCTAAAGATGTCTCTGAAGACTGTCGCCGCGTACTGCCTCAACTTTCTTTTTATCTTGCTTTTATGACCTATCACAGCATCGACAAATAATCCTTTCTTCTCCTTCACGTGCCCTAACACTAAAAAAACCACCTTTGCCCACGTCAAAGGTCCAAACTCACTATCCATAAACTCCCTTGGTTCCTTGCCAACCGAAACTCACTTTCCCTATTAAACTAAATCAAACCTTACAACTACACAAAAAATTAATCTTTTGAAACACCTGCATCCTAAGTTCGGTTTCTCGTGCCTACGAAGCGTGCGAGAAGTGCCTGATTCACGTATTTTCTGAAAGATGTTATTCACACACTTATGAAGGCCAACTACAAAACAGTATTCACATTCACGCATTATTGAAGGCCAGTCACAAAACAGCATTTGCATACGCGGTAGGACTTTAAGGTGCCGTCCCATGTGGGCAGAAAACGTCTACGTGAAGCAGAAACTTATAAAAGTAAAACAGGCAAATAAATCTGTCCGTCTCTTTCACTTTAATGAGTTTATGCTTTACACCGCCATTTTCTGCCCACATAAGACTGCACCTTGACAACAGCTGACCTTTTTTTCAAACAGCTTGCAGTGACATCATGCGTCCACGTTCTCAACTTCTTCATTCTCATGGTGTACGGTGTTTTTCCTTTTTGGGGGCTCACCCTTGCCGGCTCATCCTTGAATTTCATTACTTTGCGAAGGAACTTCTCATGACATGTGTGTCGAAAAATAGTATGCTCTGCATATTCATTCACCTTTGCGGTTTCCACCATCACACTTCACTCACACCTTTCACGCCAATTTCGGAAAATCCTTTCACTGCCTATTACTAAACACGCTCTCACTTCCGCAACCAACATGCAAGCCCTGCTTTGTTGTACATGAGTCAAGTATTTTGAAGATGAACTATGAAGGATAACAAGATCAAAACGCATCAAGACAGGGTTTTTTAACGAAGACTTTTTAAGTGCACTATGGTTCTGTTCAAAGTTAAACGCATGGAACAAAACACTGAATAGCATGTTTCATGGGTTTAAAATAAATGATAATGAAGATGGTCGTCAAGTCACCCGTCTCCTAAGCATGGATGACCTGAAGCTATACGCGAGCTAAGAACAGTAAAAACAGCAAGTGATTGATGTCACAAAGCATCTCACATGGTGCTCGGACTATATGAATGCAGAACAGTGCATTCAACTGTAGAAGAATTAGGATCCATAGAGATAAAGAACAAGCTCAAAAATAGAATCTAGGCAATATTTGAGTGCGAGTCATATAAATACCTGGGTATTTTTGGATCTACGCACATACACTAGTTAAAAAAAGCCTTTTGAAGCTTTTCTAAAAAGTTTTTTCAACTTTGTAACTATAAGCAGGGCCATCAACAAGTATGCCGTCCTTATCCTCACGTACTTCTTTAGGATCATCAAATGGTCAAATTCAATGCTTCACAGCACCATTTGTGAAACTGATCATGATTACACGCAATTGAATTTATCATCAGAGGAGGCCTTAAGAATTAGGGCAGAAGCATTTAAAGAATTGGAAACGCAATAGAGACAAAAAGCCACATACGGTGAGCACCTTGAAAAATTATATTAACATAAAGTTGATAGTGGACATCCATTTTTCAAATGAAAAGGAGCGTACTGTTCCTAGAAACAAAAGAATTCATTACTGCAATTCAGGACCGGGTAGTCAGCACCAGAAATTATCGGAAGCACCGATTTTTCAGAAATGCTAACGAATCCATCGAGAAAATTATTAATAGTGATCACATAATGGCTTAGAGAGAACATATACACAGACATACTGATGTGGCGTGCATCATACGTCAACAACTTGCAGTAAACCTAAGACTTTCAACAGAATGGATATCTTTATACAGATACATTTCAGTGTTTTTTTAGAATACGAAGATTACATATGTCGAGGTGCATTCTAGGATGTTTAAAAAACTACTGCACCTGGGAGTAGAAGGGTTCCTGGTGGCTTTCAAGAACATTTTTCATTTTAATTTTTAAGGGCTTTATCTACATGCGAAAAGAGGATGTTGGAAAAAGTTTATTTTTGTGCTGCAAGTGTGAAATTAATACTTATAAAATAATTATTTTTTTATTTTTATTTTAGTAGAAACAATTACATCTATTGCATTGCAGGGTACTGGGAACATAGATAGAATGAGTTAAGTTCAGTTTGCTTTACCTCGTAACGGCGTGAAGCCTCTACAAATAACCTTCACTCATATTTCAGAAACTCGTGGCTTATTTTTTAATGAACTTTGTATGAAAGCATTTCTCCTGATACTCTATTTGAATTCGAAGTCAGAAATACGAGATTTAAGATGGCAGTCCCAATATATACGACTTTAAAATTGTCTAACAATGACAATATTTTGTAAAATCCGTAAAGCGCATATGATAAAGTGTCTTCACAGTGCTTTTTCTGATTTCGTGCAGGAAAACCCTGAGCTTGAAAAGGCGGTCAAAATGTATTGACCATAGTGATTGCACTTCCATGTACTATGCTTATGGGCACACTACGCCGCGCTTCGGCTTTCTGCTGTTCATGCTTAACTGGGCTTTGTCGACTCTCCCGACTAACCAAGATGTGTGCATTGTTCTCAGCAGTGTGACGTCTTCGTGCAGCAGGCTCGTAGTCATTCAACATCTAAGTTGGCCTTGCTTGGCTAGCGCTAACTTTTCTGCAGCTTCCTCGATGGGATAGCCTCCCTAAATGACGGGCATCACTTCGTTTCTGGTAGATGAATTGTCCAAGGGCTTTTCCTTTTTTGCGGTGCAGAGCTAGCGCTGTAGCGTGCTTTCGTACTTCGAAGCCCTATGAACCTCTCTACTGCATCTCCAGCAGGATCTGTTCCAGTCACTACCCCTGCACTTGGCTGCCACGTCGTCGCAGCCTTGGCAGCAGTAGCATTTGATGGCCTCCTACTTCTTGTGTATTTTACAGGATACAGAATGGTCCAGACAGAAGAAGAAGCTGCGAAACCTCCACACAATAGTTTAATAAAAAAATGAGCGAGCATACCCTGAATTCTCCTAAACAAAACAATAATAGACCAGAATCAAAGAAGTTAAAGACCCACGTCAACGGTTCGGTTACTTTAACTTTAAAAGTAAGGAAAGAAGGGCACCGTTTGCACATAGGAATACCAAAAAGCAGAGGAAGGATAACTTTAGGCGCGCTTGTCCTATCAGTCTTTAGATAACTGACTGAAGGATTTAGCTACTCAGAGAACTTCAAGGACGTCAAATGTAGTGTGTAGCCGGACGCCGTCGTTGTCTTACTCAAGTGTTTTAAAAATACAAGAAATGAATTTTTCTTCAACAAGGTGGGCAGCAATGCACAGGGCAACACTGAACTGTAGTTTGTTATAAGGGAGGTTGTTGAAGATGGAGAAAACGTGCGCTAGCTTGTTTCTTGCATTAAATTTAGGGTTCTGGGTCTCAATAACACGACCCTAAAAAAAAGGGTACATAATGCCGTAAGAAAATACTTTGGAACCAGCCTGGCTGCAGATTTCAATGTCAAATGACGAAGAAAGCCTTCAAAAGGTACCTAAAGGCATACATCAAGCTACAAGAGAAGCTTTATACAGAACACCTTAAAGTAGAATGTGTGTGCCATGGTGCTACCTCTGCTCTGCAAAGGAGGATGAACCCTGAACTTAAAAACTCACATCGAGAGCAACAATTTGACTGACATATTGCCAGAGGTAGATCAGAAGACAGAATTCAGCAGTAGCCCTAGAAGGCAAGAAAACGGCGCCCTTTGAAGTTATGCGGAAACCGTTTCTAGAGAAATTTATGCCAACAAGGAAAGGATGGTGGTTTTTTGGTGGTGGAAATCTCATACGCTCGGAAATGCGTACCCTTCCGAGTGCCTTTTAAAGATTTTACACCATTCCTCGAAAAAAAATCTTGTGATATGCTACGAAATTTATTTGCGATGCTTTTTCAGTACTTTTTGCTATGTTTTGAACTGTGACCACGACAATACTAGTACGGAAAGCACTTAAGGTACCAATAGAATAAAATAAATGTGTCCCGTATCAGGAATTCCCTGATTAAATACTAATTAGACCCGTAGTAGCAGGCTGCAATCATGGTCCAATGAACTTAAAAGCTTAGTTTGATGATCTTGATCGGGCATCGGGCTCGAGGCAGAGCACAGAGGCAAAAAAGAAAGAAGCTTTTTATCTATCGGTATATGCTGTAAGATAAAACCATTATTTCATTGTTTCAAAAAGTGAATTCTGATTGTTTTTCCCTGTGACCCTTTAATTGTTTCCAATATATTTAAATAGAAAATAATTGCAAATCAGGGGACAAATTCCGAACTTAGAAACCGCATTCTTTTTTTGCACAGCAGAAAAGTAATCGTAAAACAAAAATTCCTCGGGAAAGATGTGTTTTATGCACTTTTGGAGCGCGGATTGAACGTTCTGAGAATTTAATAGTCGATTCCGGAGCATTTACTGCTCGACTCCCAAAAAATTCCTGCTGTACTCGCGAGAAGTTCCTGCTCGAATCCCGAAGATGAACTCCTGATAGATTCCCAGTTAGTTCCCGGGAATTCATTTTCATAATTTTCATCTTGATATTTCAATTTGTGTTGACGTAAATTGTTTAAAAAATATTGGTAAGATAGAAATAGGGAAAGTGTTACATGGTCTTTATAATAATCATAGTGTTTTTTCCTTTCATTTAAGAAAATCTGTTTTCATAGAGAAAATGGTGGAGGCGGTAAGAATATTTTAGGTAATATTGAATTGCGAAGATGATAGGAATTTTCACTATTGCTTAAATGGTGGAGGAGGGTCAAAAGCAGACTTGAAGGTGCCTACGTAATACTTAAATAGACCCATTGGACTTTTTACGACTCGTGTGTTGTTTTTAGTACTCGTTTATAGCTTGCATTTATGCATTCGCCTCGGGGTTCTTGCTCGCTTATGACCCGTATTTAAAAAATTACACTTGGCGTAAAAGGTCGCACGTCCCCTACTTTGTACATAATTGACTATCACTATTATTCAACAATTATCAAAATCTTATACTTTTTCGCTTTATGACAGTTATTCTACACGACAGATATATAAAAAACACAAATTTTTTTGCTCTATAATCAAACTTATTTTTCAGAATTAAAATAAGCTGGCTTCACTACTTTATTAGTACTTAGTTAGTATCCTAACTCAACCACTTTTTTTAGTGTGCTCACTTGCTCTAGACTTGTATCACGTAAAAAAAATAAGAACATGAATGAAAAAATTAAATGTTTTGTAGAGAATAATAATAAGTACTTTTTTCATTAATAACAAAACTGTACATGTTTTTTTTTCAAGTTTTATAATACGCCAATTTGAGTATTATCCATATGTGATTTTTAGGCACTCAGATTTTATTTTTTCATTTTATAATTTTTGTTTTATTATATAATTTTATTCACGCGAAAATTTTAAACTAGGCCAAAATCGAGCTGCTCTTACATAATATACTTAAAATTATAGATATGATAATATAATATTCTATATTTACCAAAAGAATTAAAGAAAACGGCTAAAGCGATGAATGCAGTACCAAAGGCGATCCTCATTTTCTATTTAGATGATACCGTTTTGCGAAAAAATTGGTTAATAACGTGACTAATGAATTTTCTACAAAATATTGCTCATTATATACCATTCGGTTGAATTTAGTTTAGTCAAGTGATAGGGAAGCGCAAGTATGAGCAAAACACATCTGTGCATAATTTATACTCAACTCGAACTTTTGATTTGAAGATTACATAAGTGAAGATAACGTTAGATACACTATATTTTCACATACGTCGAAAAAAATGTATGCTCTGAATTTAATGGAGTTTATATGTTAAGGATTTACGTATTTGTTTTAGTAAAAAAATAACAATACGGTAATTTTTAAGTCAATATTACTTCTCCATACGTACTATTTGCTATAAAATTCCTGTTAGCGTACTCTGTGAAGATGGCTAGAGTCGATTGTAATATTTACAGGTTTCTAGTACTGCTTATACTAGTATATGCTAGTACTTATGGTTCCTAAGTGTTTCGAAAAAAAAATAAAAGCTACAATCTTGAACATTTTTGGATTGTGTTAGTGTTTTTCTTCGAAAATAAGAATTTTTGTTAAACAGTTAAATTTCAGGTAAAAAATTAACTTTTTAACCAAAGGAAAACGAATTTTCAACCAAAAGGTGTGTCTCGAAATTTCCCCTTTTCTCCTTCCTTTTTCCCCTTATGCTTTTCTCTTTCCCATTTCTCCAATCCCCTTTTCACCTTTTTCCTTTCCCCTTTTTCTCTTCCTCTGGTCCATTTTCCCGCATTTCCCGTTCTCCTTTCCATCTTTTCCCCTTCCTAATTTCCCGTTTCTAATCTCCCCTTTCCCTTTCCCCCTGTCTTATCTTTCCTCTTTCCTATTCCCATTTACCTTTTCTAAGCACTGTTTTTTTTTATACATTTTTTGGATAAAACTTTCTGTTGCACCTGTAAAGCAAAACCGTGATAAAATGAAAATGTTAGAGGTGGGAACGTAATAGATGACGACGCCTGCGTTACACATGAATCGTGTCGATTTTTCGCCGAACACCCGTCCATAAAACATATTTATGTTAACATGTAGATATTACAGACAAGCCCTCTAACTCTGCATGCATTGGTTTATTACAAAGTTCAGATGGCTTTTAGTACGAAGTACTAGTACACGTCAGCTGCGGGCACCACATTCCCACTCAATATAGAAAAGCCTGTCGTCAAAGATCAGAGGCACACATTTACTAAGAGTTTACGTGCGTTTTATTATTGACGATAGACTTGTCTGTGTTAAGAGAAAATGTGTCGCCCTCAGCAGACGCGTACTGGTACTTCGTACTTAAAGCCACTAAAAACTTTGTAAAAAGCAAATGCATGCAGGTTTATAGGGCATGAGTAAAGAGTCTTTGAGTTGCATGTAAATGACCTGGTCCGATAAATGGTGCATATACGTAAAATACATTTTGGAACAAAAGGGCACATGATTTTAAAGACCGCGGTTATAATTTATAGTGGATTAGTGAAACGGTTTAACGGCCTTCGCAGAGAACGTTAGATCACGCTAAAAGTGAAGTGATTGTTTTTTTGATGACCTAGAGTTTTTCTGCTGACGAAGGTAAAAAAAATTGAAATGCAGGCCAACGCCAAGCGAGAGCGAAATACGACCACGTGTTCTACGTTGTCTTTTCATTATTCTGCTGGCTTTTATTTTCACTTTCGTTAATAGTTATATATTCTCCTGCAATTTCATCTGATGCAGTGTAAGGGTGGATCTCTTTGTCGTGACGAAATACAAGAGAAGGATTGTCAACATCGTTTTTTGACGCTAAATGAGTTTTTAACGATTCTATTTTGAGGGACTCTAAATCCCATAGTGTAATTACTTAAAATCTAACTAATATGATTATTGCAAATTATCTGCTCTTACATTAACAATATTCATTGCAGTAACTAATTGTTAAAAAAAATTTGGTTATTTTTGATTATAAATATTATATTGAGGATTAATATTGACAAATAATTAACTTCCGTACCTGTGAACATTAAAGACATTTGTATGTGATAGCTACAAATTAAAAAACTTGCAATCGTTAAAGGTTTTTGTTCGTAATTGTTTGCCCCTTAGCGTTCCTGCGACGAGTTAACCATACCGATTCGCGCCTTTAGGGCCGATTTCACTAACTCTGATAAAAATGTCAATCCTTGATTAGTCTAATTTATTCAGTAACTCGAATCCCAGCATCTACTGAAGTGCAATTAAAGAAAGTCATTCATCGTTTAACCTAACCGGTCGATTTTGGACGGCTAACGGATTTAACCGGCGATTAACGCTGGTTAGCAAAACAGAACCTCAAAATCAAAGTTTGCACATGAGCATTTGTATCATGCTTAGAGCGAATGTGAATCATTTTTCAATATTTTTTAACACATCTGAGCTTTTGCTTTCATCAACATGTAGATAAAAGAAACTACGAGGCCAAAATATCTTTGATAAGGCGTTCCTGAAGTGTAAATAATTGTGTTCCTATAACTTCACTTTTCTTACCTACTGTTTCGTTTACATCACATGAACTGGTAATGTCGTTTTCAGCTGGTTGCTAGCTTGCACTGTTTGCGCGAGAATATCAGAGTTACTACGTGAAGGGTATATGATTAGCTAATCAGAGTTGAAATTTCCATGATAGAATGCATCACAATTCAATCATGATTAAAGCCTTGATTCAAAAATAATCATGATTAGACAATCATGTATTAAATCAGGGCTGGTGAAATCGTATCTGAGAGAGGTTTTCTCTCAGTATTTGCGTGCTCTCTGTTACAGTGCGGGAACTTCTGTGAGCGCTTTTCTGCGTCCGTCGGCTGAAAGAGTATGCTGACTGCGTTGACCAATGGACTGCGTTGATACCGCTATGTTGGGTATTAGTAGTCGCGGGAGTTTTAAGGGCGGGAGTCACATCTGCGCTTTTCTCACGCTTACAATAATAAATTACCGCGCTATCGTATCTCGTCGATTTTCCATATAACATAAAAAAAATCCCAAAAGAATAAATAATAAGAAAGAATCCTTAACTCGTCCTAAAAGAATCTGTCCTGGTCTGGCCCGCAGACCGACAATCAACCTGATAGCCCGCATTCAACCTGCAAACCCGCAGAATCCGCACCAACTTGATGAACCAGCACCAACCGGAAGGAACAGCTTTAACCCGCATTAACAAGCAGAACCCGCACCTACCCAGATATTCAGCATTAACCTGCAGATCCCGCATTCAACCCGACAACCCGAATTAAACTCGCAAAACCCACAAGCGCGCCATATATTCACAATCAACTTAGAAACTTGACAAGCTTTGTTAATATAAGATCGACCGAACTAAAACCCTTTTAACGGTTTTCGTAGCCGAGCACAGTATGTTATAAGTATGATATATTTGGGGTTATGTACTTTTTTATTTTAAGGAAGTTTTATTCGAATTAAAATTTCGAAAATAGTTTCTATCCCATTTAATGCTGAATTTTATCAAGACTGTTGAATTATCTTCAGCGTTACTTATCATGAAAATATTTCATTAGTATTCTATTACAGCTTTTAAATATATTTGTACCATATGCTCACACTTATAAAAAGTAGGTACCGGTTCCGTTGGCGCTTGTATAGAAATTTAAAAAAATCAGTTGTGTGAGGTGCTGCAATCATGTCGCGCATGCTCGTCATGTATTTCTCGATTGTGCGAATTCGATATATCGATCAGTTGATCATTATGTCACTTAAAATATATTAAACCAGAATCACTGTTTGAGAACAGTTTCGGGGGTTGCCTGCAAATAGCCTTGATCCTAAATCGGGGTAATAAAACGTTAACAGTCAGGGTCGTA
>JAUELO010029999.1:0-10717 GCA_032357855.1 Amphibolips quercusostensackenii | reverse complement strand
TAGGACTAGAGTTGTCTTGGACAACGAACGCGTGTGTGCGGTTGAATCGCTAATGCCCAAAAATAAGGAATTGATATGGGATGTTCCTACTCAGTTGTTTATTTTAGGTAGAATATAAGTTACAAAACCTTGAATAAACAATTGGTGAGTTTGTATCGTTCTATTTTCAATATATGTGCTATCAAATTCTACTATTTTTAATGTGTGTCATCTGATGAATATATATATTTCTATGATTGTTCATACAACAGGTGTTTCTAATTTATTCCTCACACCCTTCCCCCAAAATGGTATCCACATAACCTGCAAAAGAATTAGCATCCCCGGATAGGGATAATAAACAACGATCCCACAAAAATAAAACACTCTAGCCTCTCTAGAGTGACAGTTTGGACATTTCCTCCAAAATCCAACTACCTACTTTCCGATTCAGTTTAACGAAATACTAAGATTTTCAGAAAAGTAATTGAATTGTTAAATAAATAATTGAATTTTCAACCTAAAAAAAAAGAATTCTTAACAAAAAATAAAAAAGATGATATTTCAACTAAAAAAAGGTAATGTATCATAAAAAAATGAATTTTTGAATAAATAAGACGAATTTTCAACAAATAAAAATTTTTCGGTCATAAATGAAAAAAAAGTTTATCTAAATTGTTAAACCATCAAGCCGAAAGACAAATTTTCTGTGCGGAAATTGAATTTTCAACCGGAAAATATGAATTTTTAGTACAAAAAATAAATTTTAACAAAATAGTTAAATTTTCAACCAAAGAGATAAATTTTCAACTAAAAATATAAATAATTTTTATCATAATTTATTGTTTTCTACTGGTCTAAAGTCAATATTTTTTTTAAATCGATTTTTTCACAATTTAAAAAAAATCGACACTCAAAAAGTATTTATTCTAGGCCAGTAGGCAAAAATAAATTAACATACAAATTATTAATGACATTTACCTGGTAAAAAACTTTAACATCGAAAATAGAAATAAAAAATATGAATCTTCAACAAAAAAATGATTTCTGAACAAATTGATTCAACCAAAATTTTCAAACAAAATAGTTGAATCCTAAAGCAAAGAAGGTTAATTTTCAAACAAACAGTTGCATTTTTATCCAAGGAAGATGAAATTTCTACTAAAACAAATAGATTTTTAAATAATAAATAGGAAGTTTTAACAAAACAGTTGAATTTTGAATGAAAAATGATGACTTTTGATATGCATCTTCAATGTATAAAAAGGAAGAGCTGAGAATTCCGAATCTTAGGAACTATTAATGGTGATTCTCACAATCATTAGTTTCGCAGATCTAAATTCACAACTCTCACCTCGACGAGCCTTGCCCGGCCCAAATATCAGACATGGACGTTTCAATCCAATTAATTCTATTATGAGTATACCTTTTAGAGATCATATAATTGACGTTTATTGATTGTTAATCGCGTAAGAATATAAATTTATTATATCTTATTGAATCGTAATTACCATATTATTAAAAACGCACACATATTATGATATAATTCTTTTACCATAATATTATGATAATTACGAACAAACATCGACATTATCAACAGTATAATCTGAGATAAGGAAATTCTAGGGTTGAAGTGTACGACAATCCAGTCAGGAACGAATCAATTTCTTGATTGGATCGCGCGTCCTGCGTAGCAGGTACAACGCGACAATCACAAGCGCCAAATTATTAATTGATATGTTAGTGTTAATTATTTAAAATTCGAATTTAATATTATTAAACGATTTTAATATTAATAAAATAATTCTATAATATTATTGCCTCGTATTATGTATGGTAATTAAGTTATATGCATTATGATTCATATAACCTTGATCTATATAATATACGTGCAAATTTAGTATTATTATGGAATTATGGTCGAGGATAAATAATTATATTGTTATTTATTGAGAAATAATGTTATTAATATTGGAAATAACAGAGTATTATAATAACCAAGAATTACAGAACTTCGTAAGATACGGAGATCTCCTGATTGGCTCATACGCCTGCGGCCAGGGTACTGCGCACCAATCACGAGCCAGGAACTCGTCATATGGAATCGCGTACCAAAAAATACGAATTTGAATGTTAGCATTGATTATTGAGATTGAAGGTTAATAATAATAAACAATATTAGTAAACCATATTAATATTGATTATATTAATTATATTATAATATTATGAACTTATGTTATATATAGTATATGGATACATGTATTAGGCTACATATAACCTATATATATAATATATGTATAAATACGATATTATGAACTTATGTTATATATAGTATATAGATTGCATGTATAAGGCTACATATATATATATATATATATATATATATAATATATGTATAAATACGATATTACAATTAAATTGATGTCAATGTTAAATAATTCTAATGATGAACAGTTTAGTATCGAGATAATATTAAAAAATGTATTAATGTTACGAATAGATCATAGTAACCAAAAAATCAAAGTATTCATAGATTCCTGATTGGCTCGCGCGCCTCCACCGCGGGTACTGCGCACCAATTACGGGTAAAGAATTCATATATTTGAATCAAGCGCCACAAACAACAAGTTGTAATGTTAGTATTAAGTATTTAGAATGAAATTTAACATTATTACACAATATTAGTAACAATATTATTATTAATAATATTAATTATATTATAATATGAACTGGTGTTATATAGTGTATGGATTATACGTATTAGGTAACATATAACCTATATAGATTATGTGCATATAAATACGATATTATAATAAAATTAATGTGAATGATAAATAATAATACTTATTAGAGATCGAAATAATAGTGATAATAATAATGGTAATAGGAATGGTATCAATAGTATAACCTTTTAATTTTTAAAAAACATGTGAAGCTGGACTTGAAGAGATAGGACAAACTAAAAAATTTGATTATATCGCACGCCCAAGATATTCAACCAATCACGGAGCTGGTGGGTGCAACGCGCCAATTCCCATCGAGGAGCTTTCTGATTGGACCGTTATCGAAGGGTAGGGGACTCGTGACGAAACTGCCCTCTACTAAACTTCCACGCGAAGTGGGAGAAACCACTCGACCGCGCGGTTGACGGAGTGGGAGAGCTTGCGCGCTCTCCTATAAAAGAGCGCGTTTCGATCACCAACACAGTTTGCCTCTTGCCTTTGATCAAGCACGCACGAATCTCATCTTTTGGAGTCCAGCCCAGGAAACCAAGGAAAAAAATAAAGTCTAGCTTTAAATCCAACACTAGCTGTCATCCTTGTCTTCACCTTCTCCTTGGAAAAAGAAGAAATTGCAAATTAACTTACACAATATGCTCTTTTAAGAGCAGCATTATACGGGAATATTTCATAGTTAATCATACTCCGCTCCCTTCCTCACTCGTATCACGATACAATAGACGGCTGATGGGACGCCCCCCTAAGCTGTTGCCTGGTAGTCGGTTATCGTATTGAGTAATTTAACTCAGTGTTATTCCAGGGGAATCTAACTGGGTCGCTCCACAAGCAGAACCCGGAGATTTCTTTGGATGGGACTGAGTTACTGAAAGAGAAAGGCTCTGCGGAGCTTCTGGGGCCGCACAACACGAGTAGTCAGCAAGAGCTGACGACCCGTTTAACCACCGACTGTCAACAGGAGTTGACAGTCTTCAATCCCACTCATCAGCAAGCGTTAACGAGTGCCCACTCCAAAATTGAACAGGGGTTCACCCTAGACTGCACGAAGGGACCGACGGTCTCCCGTTATCACCAGGAGGTGACCCCACCAGCTGTTTGTCGTGTATGGGACGAACCACGTACATTCTTTGGACGCTACACACCTCTGCATGACAGTTTGAGGGCGACAGAATTAACAAGATGAAAAGATAAAGGGAGAGAGATTTTTAGTGCTAGAGATATAGGAGAGAGGCCTGGAATAAGCTATTAGGAATTGGAGAGAAGGTACAGAGAAAGACAATCAATAGAAAATTGGGTGATGATTGAGGAATCAAAATATAATAAGTAGTATAAGATATTAAAGAAGGAAGAAGTATCAAAGTATTTTAAAAAGGGATGGGGAGTAAAAAGAAGGGCCAGAATAGCAAGATTTAGATTAGAAACGTGGCAAAGGGAGAGATGTATTAGGAAAAGAGAGAGGATAGAAAGTGCAAAATATGTAAGTGGGAGGAGAAAACATACGAGCATATATGAAAAAGATGTAGGAGATAAATTGAAGATAAAGAAAGCTGTCAAGAGAATGTGGTAAAGATTCTAGCGGAGGGTGGATTGGGTGAAGAGCGAATAAAGAAGTTGGAGGAAAGTAGAGGAGCGAATGAGAAATAATAAAAGAATGGATGTGAACAAATGGCAAAATTGAGGTAAGAGACAAGTTAAAGAAAAAGGAAACGGAAGTCGGCTAGCCTGGAAGCGTGAGAATCTGTATGGATTTTGTATAGATTTTTAGATAGTTTTATCAAAGAAATTGTATCTTCGGGTACATTATCTTATGCCTGCAAAAGCAGGTCATTTAAATTTATCAGAATATACAAAAAAGTGGTTCTTAAAACTGTAACCACAATTTTTTAGCACAATATTTAACACAACTGAAAGAAATTTCATCTTGAGTGAGAGTGCGGTGAGTCCTTCTTTCACTGTTACAAAACCTTTGTTACCCTGGAGAATGAGGAAGGGTTGATAAAATGTGACATTGTAAAAGTTTAGGAACATTAAGCCCAAGGCAGACAAGTGAGAAAGAAAAGTATGATCACTTCTGGTTCTAAATGAGGAAGAAAATCGGTGCTCAACTCTAAAAAACAGAAAGCGAAAGAAAACCGCAGATCGAACGGAGTAGAGTTCTCCAATAGATTCAAGGAGCTTTGAGAAGCAATCGCGACAGAATTATCAAAAATTGACATGCAAAGATACCTTAAAACTAAAACCTTTTCAACAAATGGACGAGAAAGATATTGTGGATGTCACGAAAATCATGAGAACCTTCAGAAACAATAAAGCTCCCGGCCGTGACGGTATTATGACCCCAAAACGTAACAAGAATCGTTCAGGATAGTCGACTCACGAATATACATAAATGTGCAGGCGATGTACCGTATCCTCAGTGCGTCACATCTACGAAAATAGAAGATCTTGTCCGTGAGGAAATTTATTTCTTTAAAGATTTACTTAAATTATAATATTTTTATGAAAATATCAGATTTTATCATTAGAGACTTATTTGAAATTTTGTTTAACTTCTCTTTTAAGTTAAAAGCTTGAGTTTTACACCAACAGAAAAAGCGATTTTGCAGGTATCTGCATAGAAGAAGTTCTAGACGAGTATAACAGGCTAGTCGGCTATAACTGTGTATTTTCAAGAAAAATTCAAAATAAAAGAAGTACTAGACATATTTTGACCCGAGTTTTCTAATATTTTCGAGGGAAGATAGATATTAGTCACACATGAAATCTTAGTATTCAAGCTCTCCACTCATAAAAGTAGGCTTTCTTTCAGAACCAATTTTCAATTTCTAAGAAGCTGCAACAAAAAAGAACCCCTCTTGCTAAAGAGAAACCCAAAATGATGAATTGGTTTCAGAAACTCCATACGTATAATAGAACTCTAGTGGACATAATTTATTGAAAATTATAAATGTACAAAATATTATTGCAGTTAGAATTGAAACAATGGCTTGATTATTATCATTTGCACGTCATGCTGCAAATTAAAGGCGTATTTATATGCAAGAAACTTTCCGTCTTGAGTAATCGGTCGACAAATTCTATAAATCTCTAACTTACCTCTACAGGTTTCTATTCTAGTTTAAGTTCTAAAATATAAGCAGACCAATACATAGCATTTTCCTAAATATATATTTCTAATTTGAGAAAATTTCGAAAAAAATTGCTTTATCCTAAACATAGTTTTAAAGAATTTCAGAAAATTGAGGACTCAATACGGGACCTTTGTGCATTTGTGATATTTAATTTTCAACAAAAATAAAAAAATCTTTATAAAAATATAGAAACCTTGTGAAGAATTTCTTTTCTAATCAACAACTCCCAAATGCCTAAAAATATCAATATAAATAATGCTAGTTAAACATTTCATTGAATTGTCGAGAAGATTAAAAGAAGTCACTTTCATTGCAGAAATTGAGTTCATTCCTATTTTTCGTGAGTTAATTTTTAAAGTTTAATTTTAGAAGTTCTTCCATACATTTTTCTTATGTTTAAAAAAAAAAGGTTTCATCATGTTGTTTTTTAAGTTATCAGGTTTTTAATTCAACAATTGTTAAAAATGCGTTTCTATTTATATAAATATGAAGAACACGTGAATTAGAATTTTTTAATCATTAAAAATTTTTTAGTTATTTTTTTTTTAAAATTGAATTTTGGGTTTAGAGTTACCTCATGGTTCCCCATCTAGCCCCTTGGCCCGCTCGCGGGGGGCCTATTGTTTCGCTCGAGTTGAACGCTGGCAGTTCAGTGATCCTCAAGCAACACTGGTACAGCCTTTTCCTCAAGCAAAGAGGGAACCATAGGATACGAACCATGGAGCAAGCAGTAGCAGGTGTAATTAGAAAGAAAGATATTAGAAAGAGAAAGGAGAGACAGTGCGGAGCAAAGTAGTATTAGAATTTGATCAATTTCAAATTTAAACTTGAAGCTTTTAATAGATTCACTTACGCTATGATTCCTGAAAAACAGTAAAGAGGAACAGAAAGAGAAAGGAGAGGCAGTGCAGAACTATGTAATGATCAATTTTAAATTCAGACCTACGCTATGATTCCTGAAAAACAAACATGAATAAGAACAGTAAATTAATCCTTCGTTAAAAAAATTTGTTGGCCCTAAAAAGGGCCGATTTTCAGGTGGACAAATTCTTTGTCGTGAAAAGAACATATTATCTCCAGTAGATCATTTCGCCTTACTGAAGATAGAAATACTTGATGGCTTCCAAAAGACTCAAAAACAGTTCATCGTTGAAGGTCTAGACATTTCTCGAAAAAAAATTCCACTAAGTAATGTTCAGTCCTGCTAACTGACATTTTACCGAAAAAAATACACCTTATTGGTGCATTTTCCTCCAATCACATGAAGAAGAAAAAGATTTGCCTTTTCTGTCTATGCACTTGTTATCTGACTAAGAATTAATTTTTTGTTCTAATTCATGTTTTTTGGTTTCTTATATCTTTACTATTTTTCAGGAATCATAGCGTAGGTCTGAATTTAAAATTGATCAAATTTGAATATTGCGTAGTTCTGCAGTGTCCCTCTCTTCTTTCTCTAATGTCTCTCTTTCTAAAACGCGTCTGCTATTCCAGAGGGATTCTTGCTGCTTAAGGATGACTGTATTGTCAGCGTTCGACTCAAGCGGAACAATAGGCACCCAACGAGCGGGTCAAGGGGCTGGATGGGGAACCATGAGGTAGCTTCAAGCCAAAACTTCAATTGAAACTTAACATCAGTTGACATTTTTTCAATTCTTCTTTTAATTTTGTTGTTTGAATGAGGAATCGTCGTGTCCATTGCATTTCCTAATATCCCCTCGTTATGCTCCATCAAGAAAGCATCCAATTTGCCTTAAAAAAAGTGGATAGGCTGGCCTGAATCTTGTGGATGTGCTGCCTCCAAGTGTCTTCTCAATTCCGAAGGTGTCTTTGAAGTTGCTGCCAGATACACGAAACATAAAATGCACTGTGGTTTGTCTTCCACCAACCGGAAACCATATCTGAGATAATCACTCATTTTGAACAGTTCACACACTTTCAAAGATCACAATTAGAATTTACACTTACTTATCAAAGACATATAGCAACTAGATATTCCTTGTGCGAGCACAAGACACACATAGTTCACAAAATTCACAGAGTTTAAGGAACTTTAAATAGGATCATTTTTACTTATTTATCAAAGACAGACGGTGGATCTCTCTGCATTAAAGATCTAAGAAAAAGTAACAAGATTCCTGCCAAGAGAGGAAAAGACTCAAATTTTTCGATTTACGGAAGGAAACATAAGTTATGGTGCAGTATTTTATTTTCAAATTTGAATGGAAACGGCAAGATGCTCCATTAAAATAAATCTTCAGTGAAGAGGGCCACCGCTCATTCAGGTCGTAAACTCTTCGAACTTTAAGAGATGAAGCATCTTTTAAATTGACATCACAGTTTCAAATTTACAATTTTCTTCCAAACTTTTAGATAGCAAACTATGTGCAGCGTGCAACTTACGGTTAGAATTGCGCATGTACACCTTAAAAAGTCGTATTAAAAAAATGCTTGTGACCGAATGCATTGCGAATCAGACATGGTATTTGAATTTTGTGCTGTGTTTTTTGACAAACCTGATTTTATTCTGTCACCCTCTTTAACTTTGGACCAAAGTGCAATATTTGTATTTTATTTTTTATTCTAATAGCGTGTATCGTCATCTTTCGTGATTCACCGTGAAATTTGAAAAAAGTTCAAAATTTACAAAATGGCAGCGATTGTTCGGAAAAAGTCAAACGTCAATTTTCTCAAAATACCCACACTTAAATTTGTTGCCAATTTTTTTTTGAATTTGTACATTGATAAGGAAAATATGTTGTAAGTTAGATGCTATCTAAGTAACTGCTGTCGCCAGAAGATTTTTTTTCTTACCATCGAATTACATATTTTTTCTCCGTAATAATGACAGATACGAAAAAATATTATGACAAAAGTTTTCACGTCTAGAAAAATTCTATAAAAATGTATCTTATTCTTTTGCGATATCTATCATCGTTGGCATTGAAAATTTAAAGTTTTGAATGTTCCTCGTCAAAGATTAAAGATATCGCATATCAAAAGATATGTATCTTGTTCTTTTACGATATCTTTCATCGTTGACGATAAAAATTCAAATTTTAAAATTTTTATCAAACATAACGATAGAAATTCAAAATTTTGAATTTCACTTGTCAACGATGAAGAATATCGCAAAAAACGCAAATACATTTTTCACGGACTTTTTTTAGACGTGACAACTTTTATTTCAACATTTTTTCGTATCTGTCATTGTTTCCGAGAAAAGCAGGAAAAGGCCACAAATTTTATTAATCCAGCATCAACTTGAGTCCAAAGTTATAGAGATTTAAAGAAACAAATTAGGGTTTGCTGAAAAACAAAGCACAAGATTCAAGTACTCAAAACTAATCAGAATTTTTCCACATTCTCATTCTAATGAGAAGGTATTGGTTTTGTGTAAAATTTGACTTAGTCGGTTCTTCTCAAATGTCCACGTTTTGAGACCCCCTGAGTAAAATAAACGATTTTTACAAATGTATGTGTTGTTTGTCGGAAGTCTGTAGGCAAGATAACTTTAGAAAAAATGATCAGATTGGATTGATCTTTAGCACACTTTTTTATGGCCTGAAAGAAATGTGCAAGTATTTTAGTCAATTATTTTGGATAAAAATTCAAAAAGTTAGATCATTTAAAAATTTTTTAGAACATTTTTATTATGATTTAAAAATTCTATGCACGGATGTTTGTAGTACTCGTAAAGACAAACAATTTATCTCTACGGCTTTTTAAAATCAAAATAAAATTATCAGACTTATGATATTTTGAAAATTAAAAAAAAATGAAAATGTTTAGCCAAACAATGCACGATATGAAAAAAGTCAAGAGAGGAAAAAAGTTGCTTTTTGAAAGCCCTACAAGACTATCATAATAACTCGATCGCACAAAAAATAATGGAAAATAGAAAATTTTACTTTGCGGTAAATCTATGTAAGTTACAAAAAAAAATGAATATACAAAAATGATGCGTCTAAATAAGATGTAAAAATTTATTATTATTCACTTTTTGATAGGACGCGTAGTTTTTGTTTCATTTGTAAAAAACAACATTACAAACCAACAATTAGTTTTCATATGACTTACCGTTCTTCTTTTTATTTCAAATATAGTTCTCTATTATCAAAACAAACACTGTTTGACCAAAAATGAAGTTTTCGTTTTTAGGTAGAATTTAAAAAAAAGTGTTTTTAATCTAAAATAAAAACAAATTTTACACTTACTTTAATTGTAATAATTTTATAATATTTGCAAGTAGATTTCTTCTTTCCACCTAAGACGAGCGAGGAACATAGATTACCAGGCAGGATGCTCGAGGTAAATATATTATCGAGCGAGAATTATACAATTTTTCAATAAATAAAGTTAGAAAAATTCATTTTTAGAAAAACCCAAGAAAATTATTATATTCCGCGTCAAATGAGCCTTATTTCATGCTGTATTTCATAAGTACGGATCTGTCAGGGAGTTAAAATTGGACAATTAAATTGGGTTTAAAAATCAGAAATTAGAACTGTCTTTATCACACGCCACCGGGGTCTCAAATTGACCACAATACTTCAAATCGGGCTCATTAGATGCTGCAGTTCATAAGCTGTTTGATGTTTTTATTTTTTACATACCTTCTCTGCTTATCGATGACATATCTAGGAAGAAAGAGAGGCACATTCTTAGTACGACTTTCTAGTGTGGACTCACAGCTGGACTCGAAGATATCAAGCGATTTTTACTATCTTTTTCTTGATTTTCTTGTGATTCTATTACTGAATTGATCCATCCTATTAAAATTATACTTAATAAGTTTTTAAAGAATTCTTATTTCTATCAACTGGACCTAAATTTCTAACAATGGAAAGGTCGCGCGACGCAAGAGTCCAC
>JAUELO010029980.1:0-10718 GCA_032357855.1 Amphibolips quercusostensackenii | reverse complement strand
TGAATATAAAAAATTAATTCTTATAAAAAAATCTAGTAGCAGTTGCTGTTTCAACTAAAGAAAAGTTAATTTTTTATTAGAAACAGTTGAATATATATAAAAAAAGAAATTTTCAGTACATTAGTTGAATCCGCAACCAAAACAGATTATTTTTCAACTAAACATTTTTACCAAAACTTTTTTTCTCAATCCAAAAAGACAAATATTCAACAAAAAAGTTGAATTTTCAATCCAAAACGATGACTTTGTAACAAAAGTGTTGAATGTTTAACAAAATAACTAAATTTTTAATCAAATAATAAAATTGCTAATTAAAAAAGATAAATTGACAATGAAAAATGTAATAGTTTCTATTTTTTCCATAAAAGACAAATTTTCAACAAAATATGTTTGTTTCCTGACAAAGAGATGAATTTTTAACTAAAATTATAAATCTTCAACAAAAAAAAAATTAACAAAGTAGTATATAGTTGCACTTTCGACCAAAAAAAATTTTGTAGTCAATACAGAAAAAAGATTTCACTTAAATTATGTTTTGAGGGGAAAAATGATTTTTGAAACAAAATAATAATTTCAAAATTTTATTTCTTTTTCAAGTTTATTTTTTGATTTTTTAAAATGTTATATACACATAATTTTCCTTAGATTCTTGAGAAAATTCAAGAAGATTTTTGAAGATTCCAGATATGTTGAAAAAGTATCATTTTTTTATTTTACAGGATTTAAAAAATTTTTAGGATGAATTCGATTCAGCTTAAAAAATTCAGGACATTTAAATGTTTGGAAGAAACTAAAAACTTTTTGATAAATTCCGCAATATCTCTTAAACAAAAATTTTGAAATATCTTTCAGAAGTAAAAGAATTTGCCCTTATATCTTCCACATTTTTTTTGACATTTTAAGAAATCTTTTAAAATCTTTTAATATCTATTCCAAATATTCAAAAATTTGCATTTCGTTTATAATTTTATACAAATTTTTGAAATACTTAAAAATCTTCTTAAATATTCTGTTAAAATTAATTTGTATAATAAATAATCAGTTTAAATTTTTTAGGATTTTTTTTATTATCGTAAAAATCTTTCTATATCCTTAAAAAGCTTTAAAAATTTTATTTTGAAATCTTCAAGAATCTACATTTTGTTTTAAGGTTATTGAAATTTTTTAGAAATTTAAATTATTTTGAATCTTTTCAAAATTCTCTAATATCTCTTAAACTCACTCGAATTTCCTTATAAAATTTTTTAATCCCACGAAATTGAAAAACTGGGCTTTAAAATCGTTCACATTTTTTTTTGAATTTTTAGGAAATCATATGAAATCCGTTATAACCTTTTTCAGTCTTCTCTTTAATTCGATTTTTCAAAATAAAAACTAAATTTAATTTTTTCCAGGAGTTTTTAAAAACACTTTTTTGTTCTTTTAAAAACTTCTGGATATGATTTTAAATAATAAAGTCCTCATAATATTCTTAGAATGCTGCAAAATTGACAAAATGGTCAAAATCTTCTAGATTCTTTTGGACATATTTTAAAAGCATCTAATTTGAAACTAACGTATTAAAAGAAAATCCTAAATTATTTCACATTTTCGCAGAAATCTTGTGTGTCGGTACCGGTAATATTTTTGCCTATAATTTCAAATTAATTTTAATTAAATACTTATTTAATTTAATTAATTAGTTATTTTGTAAATTAAATAATTTTTCTTTTTTTTTGAAAGTAGGGAAAAGGTTCCAAATTGTAGTTTAGTAGCAAAATGTTTAGAACATAATTATTTCCTAGCTTAGAAAAAATCATTCAGAATCAAAAATGTTGTATTTTTATCCAAAAAATATTATAATTCTACTAAAACTACTAAAATTGTATTTTCAACACCAAAATATACATTTTCAACAAGAAGTTAATTTTCTACCAAATAAGTATAATTTTCGTCATTAAAGAAAATAAAATGTTGACAAAAAAGTTAAATCTTCAAACAAATAACAAAATTTTTAATTAAACATATAATCTTCCGGTAGAAGCAACTGCCCGAAAAAACGAAACTATGTATACTAACAAGAACAGTATGTGAGGATGGCTGCAAAACATTTTCAAAATTCCCTAATTTTTCCCTAACCAATTATTTATTTTCCCTGACCAATAATATTCAAGGACCAGAATCTCAATCTCGCAATATTTTTGACATGTAATGTTTTATAAACAGAATAAAAAAAATCTGCCCGCTTCGAGGGCACATTCTCATCGCGCGCTTCGTTCGCAAGTTTGAGCGTGCCTAGGGCGCGCGACTGTTGTATTTCGCGCTTCGCGTTCGATAATATATTCACCTCGCGCTTCGCGCTCGGTAATGCATGTACCTCGCGCTACGCGCTTAAAAACTTTTTTCCTCGCGCTTCGCGCTCAGCTCATTTCAGTTTTCGCACTTTGTGCTCGTCCTAGATAAAAGAAAGAAGTTTAATCGCAAATATGATTAAATTGTTAAAACATCTACAACTTAAGTAATTAGTAAATTTATTCTTATTTCAGAAGCAAAAGAAATTTTATTTACATAAGGCTCTATCGGCCTAAAATATATCTACAAATTTGCGTGCCTCGCGGGCTAATGCTCGCTTCGTAAGCTTTATCGCTGTTACATGTTTTTGGTTTAATTACTTTAGTTTTAAATAAAGAGGAGAACCAATTTACTTAAGGTTTTATCGACCTTAAGGAATACATTCTCATCCGGACACTCGCGCTTCGCGCTCAATATTTGATTTAAAATAATTGAAACCTCGCGCTTTATGCTCGGTTCTGTGAACCGTATAATAAAAACAAAAAAGTTTGAAAAAAGTGCCGCTTACCTCACGCGATTTGGTTGTCGCACTTCGCGCTCCGAAGTACATTGATCGTGCGCTTTGCTCTCCGTGTTATATGTATTTCATATACAAATGACTAAATTTGTATTTGATTTCAAATTTGATTTAATTTTTAACAAAATAGATCAATTTTTAAACAAAAATTGAAGTTTAAACTGAAGAAGACAAATTTTCAAACAAACATGGAATAATTAAGTTTTCAGTTGAAAAAATTAATTTTTACCAAAAAAAAAAATGTAAACAAAATAGGTGAATTAGAAAAAGAGGATTTTTAACTAAAATGATGAATCATCAATCAGAAAGATTAATTTCCAAGTACTTGAAGATGCAAAAAAAAAAAGATGAATTCCCAGAGAAAATATAATGGTTGACAGTCTAACAAAAAAATGTTTTAATTCTAATATAAAAACAGTTAAATTCCACCAAAAAAGAGGAATTTTTAACAAGATAGTTTAATTCTCAATGAAAAAAAAAATTACGCGTTTTATTAAAAAGTGATCGCTAACAAATTTTTGGATCTTTTTTGAACGCACACTTTTTGTTGATTTATTTTTTTTGTGCCTTGCTTCGTTTTTCCAAAAATTTAATTTTTTCATTGCTAATGTTATTTTTCACGCTTAGAACAAAGACTACGCATTCTATTAAAATATAATTACGAACAAATTTGAAGCTCTTCTTTAAGTAAGCAAATTTTATCTATTTTTTTTTATCTTGTGTCGTTTTTCTAAAAATTCAATTTTTTTCTTTTTAAAGCAGTTTTTCACGAATAGAACAAAAACTACGCGTCCTATCAAAAATTGATCTGCAACAAATTTGTAGATCTTTTTTGGGTGCACAATTTTTGTCAATTCATCTTTTTTTGTATCCTGTATAGTTTATATGCAAAATGAAATTGTTGATTTTTTATTATTTTTTTGTGCGGTCAAAATCTGAATTTTTGATTTTTTAAGAAAATGCAAAAAGTTTTTGTAATAGTCTCGTAGGGTGTTCAAAATGCAACGTTTTTCTTTTTTTGACATTTTTTCATACCGTGCGTTGTTTGGCCTAAAATGTTCATTTTCGTTTGTTTTTTAGAATTCTGTAAATGCTACAACTCCGGTAATGTTTTTTTTTTAATCAAAAAAAGTCATTTAGCTACATTTTTAGCCTTTTTAAGAACTACTAAGAAACGTATATAAAATTTTTAAATCTTGAAAAAAGTGTTTTTAAAGATTTTGAAAATGCGCTTACTTTTTGAATTTTTATTCAAAATAGCTGGCTAACGAACTTGACCTTTATTTCAGGACACTTGAAGAGTATACTAAAGCCCAATCCAATATGTCAATTATTTCGAAAGTTATCGTGCTACAAACTAAAAATCTACACACATACACACAGCCAGACAGAAAAAGGCATTCACAAAAACCTGTTTTTTGGGTTTAGGAGCCCTCAAAACGTGGACATCTGACAAAAGCAGGGGGGGTCAGATTTTACACAAATTTAATGCCTTCTCTGATGAGAATGCAAAAACGCACCCTAAGACGAAGTAGTTTTCAAAAAATTTGTAGATATAATTTAGGCGAAAAATTTTATTAGTTAAAATGTTATTTTAGCTTGTGTCGTTTTTCTAAAAAGTTAATTTGTTTCATTTTGATTGTATTTTTTTGCCAAAAATATATTACAAATTTTTTTATCTTTTTTGAATGCACAATTTTTGTTTATGGAGTTGTTTTTATACCTTGCATTGTTTCTCCAAAAATTTAACTTTTTCATTGTCAATGTTATTTTCAGGAATAAACTAAAAATACGCATCCTATCAAAATATGATTAATAACAAATTTGTAGTTCTTTTTCGGTTGAACAAATTTTGTCTCTTTATTTTTTCTTAGCTTGTGTCGTTAGTCTAAAAATTTAATTTTTCTATTTTTAATGCTGTTTTTTACAAATAAAACAAAACTACACGTCGCATTAAAAAATAAGTGGTTAAAATTTGTAGATATATTCTAGGTGCAAAAATTTGATTTCATCATCTTTTGCCGTATCTTGCATAGTTTGACTGAAAAATTAAATTTTTAATTTTGGATTATTTTTTGTGCAATCAAAATTAGAATTTTTGATTTTTCAGAAAAATTCAAATAGTTGTTATGATGATTATATTGTTTGTTAAAAATACAACGTTTTTCTTTCTTTGACTTTTTTCATATCGTGCGTTGTTTGTCTTAAAATGTTCATTTTTATTTGTTTTTTTGGATTTTGAAAATGCTATAACTCCGGTAATTTTTTTTATCAGAAAAAGTCATAAGGATAAATTGTTCGTTTTTTCAATTACTACTTATAACCGTACATTAAGTGTTTAAATATTAAGAGAAGTGGTCTTAAAAATTTTCAAAATGTGCTCACTTTTTGAATTTTTATCCAAAATGGCTGGCTAACGAACTTGACCTTTAGTTTTTGACACTAAAAGCGTATACCGAAGGCCAATCTAATAGATGAATTTTTTCAAAAGTTATCGTGCTAACAGACAGATATACATACATACAGACATACAGACAGACGTTCAGACACATTCGTAAAAACCTGATTTTCGGGTTCTGGGGGTCTTAAAACGTGGACATTTGACAAAAAGAGCGAGGGGGGGGGGGGCAAATTTTACACAAAACTAATACCTTCTCATTATACGTTTTTCCTAAAACAATGTTTTTTTCATACGGTAGCTATAATTCCTTAAAACCAGTGAATCGATCCTTATAAAATTTTAACCCAATATTTAACACATAATTATCTTCAGCATAAACTACTACTATATTTTTTGTGCTAAAAACAGTGAAAAATACCTCGTTCTTTCTGTATTTTGTTTTTTAGTCCGTCATTTTGTTATTTACTCATAAATATTAATATGCATTGTTCACGGAAAAGCCACAGTCATACTGAACCTAAAACTCTTTGTTTTTTTGTTTCAGATAAGCCGTTACCAAGATATCATGGCCACCATCGACCTACCTACTTTTTAAAAAGTTAAGTTCAGCCTCGGTTTTTGTCCATAAAAATTAAATCGAGTAAATTGAATTTTTTTTTTTGGACCTTATTTATCAAACCTAACAAGTTTTAGAACAATATTTTTTTTGCATGCTTATACAAAATTTCGAAACATCTCCTTTTTTTAGCGTCTAAAGCACATTGATTCCTTATAGTAGGCTGTTTTTAAGGAACTTTATTACAAATCGCATTTTTGAATGAAAACTTATTTGGGATGTTTTGCATCAGAACTTTTCACTTTTTTCGTTATGTCTTGTATTTATGAAAAAAATTGTCAGAAGTAAATGTTAAAACCTATTATTTAGAGAAAATCCATTAATTATTTATGGTGAAAATATAAATATTTCGAATATTTTAATACTAGAATGAACAGAAAAGGAAAGGGAAATAGCTGATAGATGAGTTTTACAAATTTCAAACTTTTTGCAAACTTCTTTAAATTGAAAGTAAGCAGACTTCATCAGCTGTTCCCTAAAAAATCCCAATCCCTTCTGCTTCTGGTAACAGAATATCGTTAAAAATATCTTTTAAAAATGTTCTAATAGTTCGTACTGTAAAATTCTACTATGTTTCTCTCTTCCTTTCTGTTCGTCCCAAATGAGTCCCAAATAAGTTATTATTTGAAAATGCGATCGATAATAAATTTCCACAAAAACAGCCTGCTATGAGCTACTATTACTTCTGCTTTATAAGAAATAGAATACAATTTTTTTCGTTATAAAGATAATTTCTTATTTTTTAATCAATCTTAAAACAACTTTTAAGCACAATGTACACTTGTTCATTTTTTCTGAGATATTTGAAAAACACTGTTTTTGGAGGTGAAATTTAGGGGTGCTTTTCACCCCTTTGAAACGTTTATCCGCAGAAAAAAATTACGTGTCTCATACGAGACAGTCTTTTCAAGTCTTTTCGAGACACAGTGATTGAATAAATATATATTAGAATGTTTTAATGGACTTCGTACTAATGAAATTATAACGATTTAAAGAAATCTATGTGTGATATGCATCAAAGAGCTCATTGTCTATTTTTTAAAAATAAAACTCCTACAAATCTGACGCTTGCTTTTTTCTTTTTTACAGTTTCTTCCGCGCATAGGGAGGTTTGTAGTTATAAAATTTTAAAAAAGATCTGCTACTTAGTACTTTTTTTGTGTTTACATTTCATTAAACAAATTTTTTATTAATTTTTTCTTTATTGCTGCGGCAGTTCTGAAGTTTCATAGTAGATTTGTAGGCTTATTCCAGAGGCATCGAGTAACTTATTGACGAATCTTTCGTGACCCCCATGACCTAACAACACCGATCTGTAGAAAAAAATGGTTTACTTTTTTATATACAGTACTGTATACAGTGTATTTGATCGTGTGTTTGAGATACATGAAATTACTAAATTTGACTTCCGGTGATCACCTGCGCTCATCGGCTGGTACACTGACATTCCGACTTAGCATCATCATGCTCTGGACGTCGCAGCCTTACATCAGTTATGCAAACATTTTTTTTGAAAAAATTATGTTACCCACGTCAAAACGTTGCACCAATGGTGAAAACGAAATTTTCATTGAAATAGTTAAGTTTCAACAAAACTTTTATGTAAAAGTTATTCGCACTTCAAAGTTTCGTCATCTAACTTCTGCACCAGGTACAAAAAACACATCTTCTATGAGGAAGTCTAGCTCACTCAGTACTTTAGGGTCCCTCTAGTAAGTTTATGTAGGACACGAGATTGAATCCAAGAGTAAAAAAATGCATTTTTTTCAGGGAATGCTGGCTTTTATAGTACTTAAATGTCCTTGAAGTGGGCACTAAACTAAACCAAAGTCGCAAGTGTAAAAAACACATCTTCTTTGAGGAAGTCTGCCTTTTACATCTCTTCTATAGGACGCGAAGTCTAACCCATGGTCCAGGGTTAAAAAAACATCTTCGAAGAAGTCTGTTTTTCAGTACTGTTAGTTCCATGAAGTGGGTTCCTCAGAGATACGATATTGAACACATGTCTCAGGTGTGAAAAGCACATCTTCTTCTAGAAAGTGTTATTTTTCCAGTATCTCAAGTTTTCAAAAGTGGGTTTCTTGAGGAAACGATATTGAACCCATGGCTCAAGTGTAAGAATCACATCTTTTTTGGAGATTTCTAGTTTTTACAGTATCTTAAGGTCCATGGAGTAGATTCATTAAGAACTCGAAATTAGACCCATGTATCAGAGGTGAACAATATATCTTCTTCGAGGAAACCTGGTTTATGCAGTACATTAATGTCCTTGGAGTAGGTTCTTCAAAGACGTGAGACTGAACCCATGCCCCAGGTGTGAAAAAAACACATCCTCATCGGGTAAGCCTGGTTTTTTTAGTACATTAAGGTCCCTAAAGTAGGTTTCACGAAGACACGAAATTGAATCCATGGACCAGGTGTAGCTAATACACCTTATTTGAGATAATCTGGTTTTTACAGCACTTTAAGGTCCCTGGAGTAGATTCCTTGTGGAGACAATATTGAACCAATGGACCATGTGTAAGAAACACACATTTTTCGAGGTTGTATCGTTTTTGCAGTTTTGTAAGGAACCTGAAGTGGCTTTCTCAAGGATATAATATTAAATTCATGGCCCAGATGTGAAAAACACACACTTTTTGGGGAAGTTCGGTTTCTTTAAGTCCTGTACGTTCCCTAGAGTGGTTTTTTTTAAAAGCATGATATAAAACATAATCTTAAGGTGTAAAAACATATATTATTCAAAAAGATCCAAGTTTTTATAGTTTTTCTCAAGTTTCTTAAATGGCATTTTCGAGAAAGCGAGATCAAATCTATAATCCAGGTGTAAAAAAAACGAAGTGTCTTGTCGTGATGAAATCCGGGATGACTAGTTTAACATTATTAATACGCTTAGCTAGTCGTCCCGAAAATTCGGGACGACTAGCTTATACCCTTTTCCGAATCCCCCAATTTCTTGAGACAAGTAGACACAGCCAAAAAAAATGTTTTTTGTACTTAAACTTTTTGTACCTTATGGTCCCTAGAGTGGGTTTCTTAAGAACACGATATTGAACCCATGACCCAAATGTACTTTAAGACATTTAAAGTAGTTTTCTTGACATAAAACCGAAGCGTTTATAAAGAATGTTAGTTTTTACACCTAAAACATGTTTTTAATTTCGTGTTCTCGAGAAACCCACTTCGACTAGTAACATGAAAAAGTGATCGAAAATCGATTATTACTTTGAATCAAAATTGACTTTAAATTGGAGTTCGAATTTTTTCTAAAATAATTTTTTTCTTCCTGATTTTTCATCAGAAGCATGAAACAGGTGGCAAAATTAACAAATAAAATGAGACACGACATAACTGCCGTGCAAAATAAGAAAGTGGTAATTACATTTTTGATTTAGTACTCGATTTACGTTGGTTTTCAATATATTTAAATAAGAAATAATTGATAATCAGGTGACAAATCCAAAATGTAGTTGACTTGTTCCTGTATTGCATAGCAGATGAGGTAACCTTAAGAGCTAATTTCTATTAAAAGATAATATGCTCTGCGCACTAAGCGGCGTTTGTTTCGAACTCTCCATTAATGTAGATCAAAAATTTGTTATAGGGTGAAATAATTATTTAAAACGATTCTATTATTTTTCATGAATTAGGTAAAAGTTTTTACCAAATTTAACAAAATACACACGTATTTATTTCTATAAAGCGTTTCCATGGTTTAAATAAATATTTGCTTGAATTCATTAATTGTGCATAGTGTATTCAAACAAGAATTTCTTCCAAAAACTAGAATAATATTTAATTAGACAAGATATTTTTCAAATTTATATAATTATTTACTAGACATGATCGTGTCAATACTTAGCTTCTTAAAATTTTTGTTCAATCAATGAATGCTTCTTTAGCTAATAAAAATATTTTTTATTGAATCAAAGAAACCTAAGTCACTTGATCCACAGTGTGTGGTACTTAATTTAAATACTTTTCATAAAATCATTTCCTTGACATAAAAATTTTAACATTCATTGCATACAAGTATTTCTCTAAATTGAACAAATATCACTTAATAAATAGTTGTTTTTGAGTCAAGGCGTTTCTCTTTTGCCTTTCAACAATATTTACTCAACTGAATTGAATGAATACTTGGTGAAAAAAAACTAAGGAAACGTATTTCCTTGAATTCAGTAATTCTTTTCCAATGAACAGATCTTTTCCAAATTATGACAGATAGGCTTACCAAACTTTGGGTATTCTTCCGAAGCTTAATAGGAGACTTTGAAATGTGCTTTCAATAACCACACAAAATAGTTTTGATTTCTACCAAAATAATGTTAAGATTCCCTTGAATGCCTCTATGTCCCAGTTTTATACAAATTTTGCAGAATATGGACTATGGACTTTATTTTATTTTGGTACTAACATAAACCTGAGGTTTCGCATACCGCTGTATTATTTATATCTTATTAAATAAGCAAAGAAGTTTTTGTAACCTTACTTATACAAGTATATAAAGGGACACTTAAATAAGTAGAAAATAAATCAATTATATCAACCTTTCTTATTAATAACCTTGATAAAATCTATAAAAATATATAAAAACTATACCCCCTACCACACTCCCCCAAGTACTTCTTTCCTCACTCGCGCCTATTCCGAAAGGGAAATGGCTTAATGGTATAATATAAATAATAATAATAATAACATGGCGTAGGGATGTGGCAATCCCACCGCCCGAGAGCTCTAGCTTTTGCAGTCAGCCACGTTGCATTGGGCTAACTCCCCAATGCAACGATTTATACGGTTACGTCACCACTATCGCGCAGTGCCACCCACAATAGGCCTCCCTCGGATGGAGT
>JAUELO010029965.1:0-10718 GCA_032357855.1 Amphibolips quercusostensackenii | reverse complement strand
TAATTATGTTTATAATACCTCATTCCACTTACATAATTTTTTAAATGTGGCTTATATTGTGAAATGAGTATCTGAATTTAATTTTAAAAATTATATATAAATATGTTAAAATTTTTTTAAAAATTATTATTAACGGTTACTAATAAATCACATTTTTAGAAATGAAAATAAAAATTATTTGAATCTCATAATGAAAGTGATAGATTAGTTCTTGAATGAGTATCTGGATTCAGTTTTCAAAAGTATATCTAAATATTATGTTTTAATTTTTTCAAAAATTAGTATAAAAGATTATTAATAATTCAAATTTTCAGAAATGGAATATTGAGTTAATAAAAATATAAAGGAAAAATTATATGAATGTTACAATGGAAATAATTGTTTACTGCTTTTATGTTGTGATCTGGTCAATTGACTACTGATTGATTAATTTTTTCACAATATTAAATTACATAAAGATTTAATTTAAATCTTTTTCTATTAAGTAACATAAATTTATCATTTATTTCAAGATTATGTAATTGAATATTGAATATAATTCGTATAATACAAGTTTATTTATATTGAACATTTTTCTATTACAATTATATAAGTTTTTGAAATGTTTGTGCTGTTTTGAAATAAGTATCTGAATTTCATTTTTAGAATTATATATAAACGTTTTTATTTTTCAAAGATTATCGGGCCAACACACATAAGGAATATTAGAATCTGCAAGTAGTCATTCGATTTTAATGAAAATTGGTGAATATATAGTGCTATATAATATACATTTGGCCCCAAAGGATGAAAACAAATAATTAATTTTGCGAGTTAAGCTATATTGAAATATTGAGTTGGATTTTTTTGAATTTTCTACATTTCCAGAACTGATGATTGCATTTTGTTAAAATTTGAAGTTATTATAGATGAAATAAAAAATTTTTAATTTAAACAACTTTATTTAAAAAATTGTGAAACTTTGTCTGGAAGAAAGTCCAAACAAATTGTTGATTCAATTTTTAGCAACATTATAACAAATTATTGATTCAATTTTTCGCAGAATTTTCCCCTTTTAATGTTTTTAAATAAGGATAATATATAAAATCACCTTTAAAAAAAATTGATGGAGACACTTCTGGTTTTAGAGATATCGTCATTTCAGCGAGATCATTCGCTATGCGTGGTGCTGCCAGTGCGGCCACTCACAAACGATAGAAGCTGCAAATTTTGTTTTAACATTTAGGAAAAATGTTTTCCATGCTCAGCATGACTTGGGTTTAATACTTAGGGGTGCGTGAAATGAAAAAAAAAAGTTGACTTGTAATGGCAATTGTTATAAACAAGTTCTATTAAGAAACACTGAATATTATAGATTGCTGATTTGTAAATGTTATTTTGGCAATAATATTAATTACTGTTCCCTAATATCTGCGCTGAAGCTTGTTACTTATCCTTTCGTTCTCAAGAATCAAAGTCGGTCTTTACTCAATTGGTGACGTCACAGCTAAGTAATGTGCCGCTTAGTTCTGTAGAGAACTAAGTTATGCCATGCGCATCCTTAATCTACCCTCTTTCCCTGCAACTGCGCATCCCAACTCAAATTCCTAATAACGAACGTAGTAGCTCATTCCAGCCAGCTGATTAGGGAAAGCATCGTGTGCGACAAGCGGGAGACGTCGATTATCAACTCGCCTGATTTGCCATGCTCGCTACGCTCGCAGACAAACTTCAGGCTCGTTGATCATTGACGCCTTCTCCCACTTGTTGCACAATCTACTATTGAATCACATGGATTTCTTTCACAGTATAGAAGCTTAAAGTCTAAAGACACTAAACTAAAATCAAATTATCAACGGAACTAACATGTCTTGTTGTAAATCTGTAGATAAATTCTGAATAAAAAATGTAGTAGTTATATTCCAACCAAAGGGAGATTTAAATTTTTAATAAAAAAAAGTGTAATTAAACCAAAATGGACGACTTTTCAAGATGAGTTGAATTTTTAACTGACAAAAAATTTGTCAGTCAGAAGAGAGAAAAAATTGCAAACGAACTGTTGAATTATAAAGCAAGAAGCTGAATTTTTGTCAAGAAGATTGATTTTCTACAAAAAAGACCAAATTAAACAAAATAAATGAATTTTCAACTAAAAGCGATCAATGCTCAACCAAAAATAGAACACTTAAATTTTCAGTTAAAAAAATTAATTTCAAATAGAATAAAATGAATTTTCAACAAAACAGTTAAATACAGTAATATTATGCTACTTTTACAAATAAAGAATCATTGTTTTTTTAATTTTATGTTGCAATTTAAACAAAACATTAATCACGCTCTCGAGAAAATTTCTTGACTTTAACAAAATTTACCTGACATTTCCAGGTTTTTTCAGGTACATAAGAATTCCCTGACAAATCCAGGTTTCCCAGGTAGGGTAGGCACCCTGTTTATTGCTTTGTAAAAGAATGTTTTCAGCAAAAATGAATAATAGAAAGTAATATAAAAAATTCTAAAAAAATATAAATAAAGGTTAATACCTTGCTGGATTTTGGAATGACTTCTTCCTTCAGCATGTTTATTAATGACAGATATGTCTGCTGTGAAGTCCGTTCTGCACAAAATGCATTATGCCCGAGTTGACTTTTCTGGCACTGTACGTAACCACCGTGATTGACATGGATTGGCTTGACATTGTTGTCTATAATTTGTTATGCTTTTTAGTGTTTTTGAAGAACTATCTCGGTTCAGGAGTTTTTGAACGGCTCCTTCTTCGACATTCACAGAATGATTAACGCTTTTTTTCTCTGCCATATTGTGCACTCTTGGCCTTGATCATACATGCTGATTCGTACACAACAAATTTTCCAGAATGAACTCGGAACGACATAGTTTAGAAGTGGACCAGTGGAGCCAAATTGAAATGTGGAATGAACCAAACCATTTGATTCGTCAATTCTCTTATGTCACATTTGACAGTTTGGACTGATTAGACAAATAGTTTTAAGTTCGTCCACTCTTATCGGCTATTTGTTTCATGCCTTTAATGTGGACTTAAAAAAGTTTTAATGGTGGAAATAGAAAATTATTGTATATTTTAGAGTTATGGTACGTCATGGACGGTACATGGTACTGGAGTCAAAATTATGGTATGATTCAGTAATTATGGTACGGTCTGACAACACTGCTTTGCCCCCCGTTTAGCAAGCTTTTGCGCAAGCATTGTGCGCATATGCTGTTTCTAGGATACTTGGATTAACATACGCTTATTTTAATATTGCAATGTTTAAGTATATTAATTTAGTGTTCGATGCACTTTATTAAAATTATTGTGCTTTTGTAAATTAGAAGTATATTAATTTTACAAATATTTTCAACAGTTTTTGCTTTATTTTTATGGTTACGAGAGGCGTTCTGAAGACGCACAGTGAGATGTTTTCAAAATTTACATTCAAAACCTGATACCTCTCAAACAAATTAACCAAGACGTATGATCTTCAAACAAAATTAAAGCTTATTAAATGCACATTAAGGAAAAATTATAGCAAGAAGTTTTTTCAAATCTCGCAACATGAAAAATGCGGGAAAATACCGTCATTTTTTGACAAAAATTACAAAATTGTACTGGAACTACAAAAAAAAATTTTGCTTAGTGCAAGAAATAATAATTCATATATTTTTTAAATTTAAATTAAAATCTGTCAGGAAAAATTTTGTAGCTTGTCTCCCTTCTAAAACAAATACGGTTAAATATGAAAAATCCAATATGGAGAGACACAAGCTTGAAACATGATGGTAACTTAACGAAGTTGATTATCTTTAGGTTTGAAGGGGCGTTGACTCCAGTTCTGGCATCAGAATTTGAAAATTAAAAATTTTGTATCTAATATCGCGGAAAAAATATTAAAAAAATTATATTTTAATAATTATTGCGTGAATAAAATTGTAGTTACAGAAATTTTCGTCAATTTCCCTCAGTTTTTCAAAACTTTTGTTGCGCCATATTGAATCCGCTATTTTTTACTTTAAAATTATGACGTCAGATTTGAATTCTGCGACCCTAAAAACCTGAAGATAATCAACTTAGTTAAGTTACCATTATGTTTCATGCTTGTGTCTCTCTATATTGAATTTTTCATATTCAGCAGCATTTTTTTTAATGGGAGACAAGCTACGCTATTCTTCATGGCAGATTTCAATTTGAGATTAAAAAATATATAAATTATGGTCTTTTGCACTAAGCGAAACTTGTTTTTTGTAGTTCGTGTTCAATTTTGCAATTTTTGTCAAAAAATGACAGTATTTTCCTGCATTTTATATGTTGGGAAATTCGGGAAAACTTTTTTTTATAATATTTCCTAATTGTGCATTTAATAAGCTTTAATGTGGTACAAAGATTATAGGTTTGGGTCAATTCGTTCGAGAGATATTAGGTTTTGAAAGTAAATTTTGCAAAATAGACCACTGTGCGGCATTTAATTATCCCAAGACGAGTTAAAATTAATAAATAAAAGTTTTTAATTATTAAATTAGTTAATTTCAATTTAAAAATTAAAATTTTGTGGGTCAGAACGAGTATAACCATAAACAATTTCCTTTAAATAAATTTAAATTGTATTTTTCTATAAGAATCTCCTCAGCCGATAGAATTAGGTAAAAACAAACCAAATTTTCATTATCTTCGCCATACAAGTATGCTACAGTTGAAGTTGGAAATTCCACTACTTAATCAAATTGTTAAAAATTCATTTTTTTGTTGAAGATTTATTATTTCAGTTAAAAATTCTTATCTTTGGTCAAAAATTAAAGTATTTTGTCAAAAAATTTTTTTTTTGGTAGGAAATAATTTTTTTAACTGAAAATTTGACTAATTTATTTTTGACTGAAAATTTATCTTTTCTTCTGGAAAATTCAACTATTTTCTTCAAAATGTATGTATTTTGTTTAAAATTAATTTTTTAGGTAGAAAATTATTCAGTTTTTTTGCAAATTTATGTTTGATTCAAAATACAACTGTTTCGTTATAAAGACGTTTTTTTGTTCTGTTGAAAATTAGTTTTTTGAACTAAAAATTGATTTATTACATTTTTGGTTGAAAGTTTATACTTTTTAGTTACAAACTTAAAACGCTTTAAAAAAATAAATCTACTGTGTTAGAAATGTATTTTATGCATGTTCGGTGAAAACTTGTCTTTCATTTTAAAAAATTAATTCATTTCGTTACACTTTTTTGTTTGTAGAAAATTAGGGTTCTTGCTTACAAATTTATCTTTCTTACGAGAACTAAGCTATTTTTTGCAAATTTAACTACCGTTGAAAATTTATGTATTTTTTTAAAAAATTGTTGTTTTTTTTGGTTAAAAATTAATCTTTCAATTGATAATTTAAATATTTTATTTTTTATTGTAAATTAATTTTCTTCTTTGCTAAAAATGAACTACTTAGTTGAAAATACAACTACTTTGTTAAAAATTCATTTTACTGGTTGAATTTTCTTGATTTAAGTTAAAAATGGTTTGGTTAAAAATTAAACTATTTCGTTGGAAATTCGTATTTTTTAGTTATCGTTTTTTTCTGAACTAGAGATTTAGCTGTTTCATTTTTGTGAAAAAAATTGTCTTTCTTTTTTTAAAAATAATGTATTTTGTTAAAAATTTTTTTTGTACAAAATAAAAATTCTTGTTTGAAAATTCACCTTCTTTGATGAAAACTAAACTATTTTGTAGAGAATTTAACCAGCGCTGAAAATTTACGTATTATGTCTCGAAAAACGGTTTTTTTTTTTTAAAAAAAGCTAATCATATAGCTTGAAACTTTATCTTTTTTGTTGAAAAAAAAACTATTTTGGTGTCAAATTATACTATTTTGTTGAACATTTGTCTTCGACTACTCAGTCAAAAATGAAACCACTTTGTTAGAGATTCATTTTACTGATTGAAGATTTTAAATTTTAATTAAATATGATTCGATCAAAAATTTATCTATTTTGTTAAAAATTTATTTCTTTTTTGTCATACGTTTTTTCAAAATGAAAATTAAGCTGTTCCATTTTTGGTGACAATTTGTCTTCCTTAGCTAAAGCTTAATGTATTTGGTTGAAAATCCTCTTTTTTCTACAAAATTAAGATTCTTGCTTGAAGATTCATCTTCTTCAATGAAAACTCAACTTTTTTGTGGAAAATCTATCTACTTTGTTAAGAATTTGTTTTTTCTGGTTAAAAATCAATTTTTTAACCTAAAATTGACCATCCACTTTAGATTGTGTATTTATCTTCTCTGATTGAAAACTAAACTATTTAGATGAAGATTTACCTTTTTAATTTTAGAATTTATGTACTTTGTCGGAAACGTTTCTTTTCTAGTAGAAAAATAATCTTCATGGTTAAGAATTAATTTTTTTCTTCAACATTAATTGTTTTAACTGAATATTCAAGTGTTTCATTTTTTATTGTAAATTCATTTTTTTAGGCAAAAACTCATTTGCTTGGTTGAAAATGAAACTACTTTGGTAAAAATTTATTTTAATGCTCAAAGATTTTCAATTTTATCTGTTTTATTTTTTGTATAAAAAATTATCTTTCTTATTCAAAAATTAATGCACTTTGTTAAAATTTTTTTCGTAGAAAATTAATATTCTTGCTTAAAAATTCATAAAAAAAAATCTTGACTATTTTATCGAGGATTCAACTACAGATTAAAATTCATGTGTTTTGTTAAAAAATTGTATCTCTTTCGTTTGAAAAATAATACATAATATAGCTTTTGAATTGAACTATTTTTATCAAAACTTATACTATTTCATTGAAAATTTGTTTTTTTGTTTGCTCAAAAAATAATTTCATTGAGTGAAAATTTAACTATTCCTTTTTTTGATTGTGAATTTATCCTTTTGAGTTGGAAATTGAAATACGTAGTTAAAAATGAAACTATTCATTTTTTTTAGTTGAAGATTTTCGATTTTAGTTGAAAATGATTTGGTTTAAAATTCAACAATTTTATTGGAAATTCGTTTTTTTTATCAAAATTTTTTTTCTAAATGAAAATTGATCTGTTAATATTTTTGAAGAAAATTTGTCTTTCTCAATTAAAGCTCAATGTATTTTGTTAAAATTCCTTTTTTTTGCTACAAAATTAAGATTCTTGCTTGAAGATTCATCTTTTTTTATGAAAACTAAACTATTTTGTGAAAAATTTAACTAATTTCTTAAAAATTTATTCTATTTGTTAAAAATAAAAATTTTAATCTAAAATTTAACCACACACTTTTGATCGTGTGTTTATCATTTTCAGTTAAAGATTGAACTATTTCGCTAAAAATTTATCTTTTTTATTTTAAAATTGATGTACTTTGTCGGATATTTAACTTTTTTGGTAAAAAAATAATCTGCATGGTTTATAATTTATTTTTATGATTTAAAATGGATTTTCATGGTTCAAAATTAATTTTTTCAACTGAATATTTAAGTGTTTCATTTTTTATTGGTTAGTTATTTTTTAACTAAAAATTTGAAGCTGTTTAAGTTTTAATGTGGAAAAGTATCTTTTTTATTACAAATAAATGCATTCTGTTGACATTCTTTTTGTAAAAAATTAATATTTTTGCTTGAAAATTCACATCTTGTGATAAAAAACTCTACTATTTTTTTGAGAATTTAACTACAGCTTAAAATTCTTGTGTTTTGTAAAAAAAAGTATCTGATTGTAAATTTATCCTTTTGAGTTGAAAATTCAGAAACGTAGTTGAAAATGAAACCATTTATTTTTTTTTGGTTGAAGATTTTCGATTTTAGTTTAAATTGCTTTGGTTGAAAATCCAACTATTTTTTTGAAAATTTGTGTTTTTTTATCAAAATTTTGTTTTCTGAATAGAAATTTATCTGCTCCATTTTTGGTGAAAATTTCTCTTTTTTAGTTGAAGCTTAATCTATTTCGTTAAAATTTATTTTTTTTTTAGAAAAATTAAGATTATTGCTTGAAGATTCATCTTTATTCATGAAAGCTGAACTATTTCGTGAAATATTTATGTCCTTTGTCGGGAATTTATCTTTTTTGTGAAAAAAATAAAAAATGCTAAAAAGCTTAAAAAAGCTTAAAAAAGCTTATAAATCAATTTTATTGGTTAAAAATAAATTCCTTAACTTACAATTCAACCACCCACTGTTTATTGTGTGTTTATCATTTTTAGTTAAAGATTGAACTATTTCGATAAATTTTTTTTTTTTTTTAAATAAAATTTATGTACTTTGTCGGATATTTATCTTTTTAGTAAAAAAATAATCTGCATGGCTTAGAATTTATTTTCATGATTCAAAATTGATTTTTATTGTTCAAAATTAATTTTTGTAACTGAATATTTAAGTGTTTCATTTTTTATTGGATAGTCATTTTTTCAGGTGAAAACTCATTTGCTTAGTTAGAAATGAAACCACTTTGTTAAAAATTCATATCACTGTTAAAAGATTTTAAATCTTATTAGAAAATGTTTTTATTTAAAATTTTACTATTTTAGTAAAGTTCGTGTTTTTTAAAACTTTTTTTCCCAACTGTAAGATTATCTGTTTCATTTTTGGCATAAAAAATTGTCTTTCTTATTTAACAATAAGTGCATTTTGTCAAAATTTTTTTTGTAGAAAATCAATATTCTTGCTTGAAAATTTATCCTTTATAAAAAAAGCTATTTTATTGAAAATGCAACTACAGTTTAAAATTCATGTGTTTTGTTGAAGAAAGTATATCTTTCATTTGAAAAATAATACATAATATGTATTGTAAATTAAACTATTTTTGTCAAAAATTATACGATTTTTTTGAAAGTTAGTTTTTCTCGCTTAAAAAATAATTTTATTGATTAAAAATTTAACTATTACTTTTTTGATTTTAAATCTATTATTTTGAGTTGGAAATTGAAATACGTAGTTAAAAATAAAACTATTCATTTTTTTTTCAAGATTTTCAATTTTAGTTCAAAATGGTTTAGTTCAAAGTTTAACTACTTTGTTGGAAATTCGTTTTCCTTTATCAAAGTTTTTTTTAATGAAAATGGTTCTGTTCCATTTTTGGTAAAAATTTGTCTTTCTCTGTTACAGGTTAACATATCTTGTTAAAATTTCTTTTTTTTTCTACAAAATTGAGATTCTTGCTTGAAGATTTATCTTTTCTTATAAAAACCTAACTATTCTGTTAAAAATTCAACTACTTCTTTGAAATTTTTATTTTTTTGGTTGAAAATCAATTTTTCAACTTGAAATTGACCATTCACTTTGGATTGTGTATTTATCTTTTTTAGTTAAAAATTAAACAATTTCGCTGAAAATTTATCTCTTTTAGTTTAAAATTTATGTACTGTTTTGGAAATTCATCTTTTTTGGGTAGAAAAATAATCTTCATATTTTAAAATTTATTTTTTGGTTTAAAATTAATTTTTTTTACTGAATATTTAGTTGTTTCATTTTTTATTGTAAATTAATTTTTTTAGGTGAAAACTCATTCGCTTGGTTAAAAATAAAACCACTTTGTTAAAAGTGTAACTATTTTGTTGAAAATTCGTTTTTTTTTGTTTGCTAGGCTAATAATTTATCTGTTTCATTTTCGGGGTGAAAAGGTGTCTTTCTTATTTACAAATTAATGAATTTTGTTGAATTTTTTTTTTTTTTTAATTAATATTCTTGCTTGAAATTTCCCTTTTTTTGATAGAAAAAATTAACTAGTTTGTTGAGAATTCAGCTACAATTTGAAATTCATGTGTGTTTTGTAAAAAAAAAAAATATTTTTTTTGTTTGAGAAATTAATCACATAGCTTTAAAATTGAACTATTTTTGTGAAAAATTATATTATTTTATTAAAAATTTGTTTTTTTTCAGTTGAGAACTAATTTTTCAATTAAAAATGTAACTATTTCTTTTTTCATTGTGAATTTATAGTTTTGGGTTGAATATTGAAATACGTAGTTGATAATGAAACTATTAATTTTTTTGGTTGAAGATTTTTGATTTTAGTTGAAAATGGTTTGTCAAAAAATCGTTTTTCTTTATCAAATTTTTTTTTTTACATGAACATTGTTCTGTCCCATTTTCAGTGAATATATGTCTGTCTCTGTTAAAGGTTAATATATTCTGTTAACATTTTTTTTTCACAAAATTAGGATTCTTGATTGAAGATTCATCTTTTTTTATGGAAACCTAACTATTTTGTGAAAAATTTACCTACTTTTTTGAGAATTTTTTTTGTTTGTTAAAAATCAGTTTTTTAACTGAAAATTGACTATCCATTTTTGATTGTGTATTTATCTTTTTAGGTTAAGAATTGAACAATTTCGCTGAAAATTTATCTTTTTTATTTTGAAATTTATGCTCTTTGTCGGAAATTCATCTTTTTTAGTAGAAAAATTACCTTTATGGTTCAAAATTGATGTTTTTGTTCAAAATTAATTTTTTTAACTAAATATTAAAGTGTTTTATTTTTAATTGTAAATTTTTTTTTCTTAGTAAAAACTCATTTGCTTGGTTAAAAATGAAACCACTTTGTTAAAAATTATTTCACTGTTTAAAGATTCTTAATTTTAATAGGAAATGGTTTGGTTAAAAATGTAACTATTTTGTTGTAAATTCGTTTTTGTTTTGTTTTGTTATAATTTGTTTGCTTACCTGAAAATTCAGCTGTTTCATTTTTAGTGTGAAAAAATATCTTTTTTATTCACAAATTAATGCATTTTGTTGACATTTTTTTTTAGTAAAAAATTT
>JAUELO010029916.1:0-10721 GCA_032357855.1 Amphibolips quercusostensackenii | reverse complement strand
AGGCTTCTTCTGATTTTTATATTGCAGAAAAGTGTCGAGTGTCTCCACTTTTTATTTTATATTATTTGGTATTAGAGCTTCGATGTAATATTCTGAATGCTTCTTATTTCAGATGATTACGAATACGACGAAATAAATGTATTTTTGGGTTAATAAATCCCATTGGTTTGTGAAACTGAAAAGGCGAGACTTCTTATATCTCCTCCCGAGTCGATCCCAGCGATTTTTCGCAAAAATATATTTTTAAGGTCAAAACACCTTTTTAAGTTATACAGCGTCAAGGTATGAGGCATTGAGTAGGACAAATGGAGGCTCTAAAGATTCAAGGTAGGGTCAGCATTAAGGAAAAGAGTTTTTGTAGCATTAAAGCACGTTCTTGAATTAGAAGACTGTAGCTTCTAAAAATTTAAAGCAAGGCCTGTAAGATTAATTGGATTTAAAGGAGGCTCTAATGTTTCATTCTCTAGCAGTTAATGCTTTAAATTACGGGCTATAGGTTTGAATAGCATAAAGGTAGGTTTTAACAAGGAGCTGCAGGTTCGAAAAAGGGTCTCAATTTTGACTCGGTTTTTTTTAATGATTTTACCGTATAAGTTAGAGACTAGTATTATAACTAGCTTAAACAAATTTTTTCATTTTGCTTTCTAACACTGAAAATTCAGAATAATTAAAAAAAATGAAAAAAAATTTAGTAAATATGTCTGTCAAGATTTCTATCTTTATATTTTTCATCATAAATAAGTTCACACATACGATAAGAGAAGCTTTCCTACAAATAACGAAATTCGATGCACATGAAAATGTACTTTAGTTTTCTAAGGTTTGAAAATAAATGTATTTTCTGAAAGAGTTATCCTACACTTTTAAGAAATTCGATTTTCTTCGCATAATGTTTTAGTTCCAAAATATATTTCCAGTTTTTCAAACAATATAATTTACAAAAATGAAAAACATAAAAGCTACAAAATTTGGATAGTTGAGAAAATTTGAAAAATAGTCTTTCCAGAGTTTTAGGTCTCCTGATCAAAGACCCTCCTCCCCGCACTTCCCAGAAGAGTTCTATAAAAAGTCTTGTAACACCTTTAGATTAAGGCTTTATCCAAAAGAATACGATTCTCTGAAGCCACCTACCAATTTTCGAATTTAAAAAATACAAATAAAGGATGTTAGCAATAAACATAAGGAAACTTTTTTTTATGTATCACGGTTACGATTTTTAAATAATGTCAATTGCGAGCCAAATTCTAAGAAGTAGTTCAACTTCATGTCTTTGGAATCATTTAAAACAGAGACGTCAAATAAGAAGAAAGACATTTTGAGCATTGCGTATAGCTTTATGATTTGTAAAATGGGCTTAAAAATATGTATAGCTATTACAGATTTTTTTTTCTTGTTTGGGGAGAAACTATTAAAGCATGTTTAGTTATTTCTTATTCTAAATAAGAATTTGAATTTGCCATTTAAAAAGATTCAAAAATAATTATTAATTTGTCAAAAACTAATCTTATTGTAAGAAAAATATTTTTTAATGATTTGCAGAATGTAAAATGTTAATGAAAATTATAGTGATTCAAGAAGGTATTTAGAAGACTTAGAAGTTTTACAAAGATGTGAAAAATTTTTTGTCAAAAAATATATTTTTGAAAATTTTAAAGTTTGTAATGAATTTTGAAATGTGTCAGAAAAATAAGGAAAATTTTCTGAGATTTCAAGAAAAAAAATGATTGCTTGTTAATGTTAGTATATAAATTATTTAAAGACTTGAAATATTTTCTTCAATCCAAGGACTAATTTGAGTTTAATTAAAAAATGTGTGAAAAATCATCTCTTTTGGTAGAAACTTTTTTGTGTGTGAGAAATATAGCTGTTTAAAAATAAATTTTTTTGTTTTAAATTCATATTTTACAACTGTCAATCTATTTGGAATAAAATTGGTCTCTTTTGATGAGAAAGTCTTTATTTTAGTGAAAAGTGCAACTGGTTGAAAATTAATCTTTTATGGTTACAGATTAAATCAATTTGATTAAAAGTGATCTGTTTCGTATAAGACCAATTATTATTTTTTTAATGATAATGTATATCTTTGCAAATTAAAATATCATTTATGTCTGACATTTTTTGTCGAGAGTTCATTTTTTTGTTGTTGAAAATTTAAACTATGTTGATGAAAATTAACTTTCGGCAAAAATAAAAATGCAAGATTCGTCACGCACAATTATTACTTATGATATAATAATTTTACAAATAAATATGTATCTGACCTTCAGAAATGATAACCGCAAAAGAATTTTTCTTAATTATCAAATTTTATCTCAGTATTTACTCAATATTTATTTATGTTCTTGGTCAATAGTTGAAGATTACTTTTATTTATAAATTTTACCGGTTTTTACGAATAATTTTCTAAAATTGAAAATGTTTTGCATGCGTAGGATTTTACAAATCATGATTATGATCCAAAATTTTCTAAACTGTCAAACAGTTGTTCTTCGAAGGTCGTACATTTATGTTTCTACGCAAATAATCAGCTTTGAAGTAAAGCATGCATTTTCAAACAATCAGTAAAACCGTACTTATAGTATTGTTAAAATGACAATCTTGTTGGTCAGCTTTTAGTCATGATTAATTGGTAATTTTACATAATTTCAAATAATTTTACATAATTTCAAATAATTTTACATAATTTAACAACGGAATCAGTACAAAGGAGGCATTCAAAAACTGAAAATGCAAAAAATGCATTAAAAAAAAATACTATTGAATTGAAAAGCGAAAATACGTAATATTATTAATATATTAATTTTTTAACGTGTTCCGAAGACCGCAATGGCGAAAGTGAGAGCGGTTTAGTGACAGGTGGTAAGAGGATTTTACGGAATTTGTGTGAAAGGTGTGAGTGGAGCGAAAGAGTGAAAGCCGAGAAGGTGAGTAGGGTTTAGTAGGGTGAATTGAAGAAATGAAAATTAATTTTCAGTGCAGTTGTGAGATAGCCTTTAGATTAATAGGAAAAGTGAGGTTAGGTTGGCAAGGGACCGGAAGAGTTAATGGTCAGGAGGTTTAGGTCTGCGAGAAGGACAAGGGTAGTACTTGTATTGTTAGGGGAAGTTAAGGCAGAGTAAGGGGTGTCTGTAGGGGCTGTGAGGAGATAAAAAGGGAGGTAAAGGAAAAAGTTGGGGCGGTATGCTGCAAGAGGTTTTAGAGACATCTGTCGGTGATAGAAGCGACTGTATGGAGAGATCGTAGTCACAGACAAAAGGGCGGGACGTGGAAGAGCCAGAGGTGGTCAGCGAAGGTATTAACGGTGTTAATAGTGAAGTGAGAGTGGCAGTAGAATAGTAGGTGATAGATAATTGGCAATGAGGATGAGGGGGAGCAAAATTTTTCACACGCCAGGATGACTAACAGTGCGTGGCCCGATGTCGAGCTGAGCACTAAGGAGTAGAAAAACAGAGCAGCGGCAGCAAAGGAAGAGAGAAAGTGAGGAAGAGAGAGTCTAGCGCAAGTAAGGGGAAGCATCTCTTGAAGAGGAAACGAAATATCGAAGTATGTTCGTAAAAACGTGGTAGAAATCACTTTTAAGAGGAGCAGTCGGACACGTAGGTCACCACCACAAAAAGTAAAGCAGAAGACGAAAAAGGAGGTATTAGGGATGCTGTTAGGGTGGGCAGAGGACCGTGGAAGAACAATAGGGGGACTAAAAAGCAGATTGAAGGTATCAGGGAGGACACAAGGATCAGAGACGAGAAATGGAAAAAGGAGATCAAAGAGCTGAGCGAAAAAGTATAAAAATAAGAGAAAGGGATGGTGTCAATGAGAAAGGCCAAAGAATTTAAAGAGAAACAGATAGAAGTAGAGATGTTTTGAGAAGGTGTAGGGCGGCTAAGACATCAAATTGTGCGACAGTAGGAAGGGCGAACAGAACCTTATTTGGAAGAGGGTAGAAAATATAATTAAAAAGAAAGAAGAGCGTATAAATGCAAAGACGAAGGTGGTAGTGAAAGGATGAGGCCAATTTAATTGAGAAAGGAGAGCAGAGAAAAGGCAGACATGAGAACAAATATTGTAATAAGAATCTTTAAGCTGAAGAGCGGAGAAGAAAGCAAGGGCGTGTGAGCGCTGCCACAGAGCATAGGGTGGGTTAAATAAAAGGTAGAAAAAAGTAGGTTGCAGAAAAGAAGAAAAAAGAACGAGGCGGTCGTGGAGTTGGCGACCTGGAAAAAGAAGTTGGGGTAATGCAAAATAAAAATGATATACAGGATAAGGGGGTTTTCGTCGATCACGATTTGACAAGAAAAGAAAGGGATGTGCAAAGATTGCTGAATAGCAGAGCTAAGAGAGAGAGGAGTGGGGGAAAAGTGGCAAAGGTATAGTATCAGATAATAGAAGTGTACGAGAAAATGTGGGTGTGGAGCAAAGAGAAAGAGGTGCTGAAACAAGTGCTGTGAAATATGTTTCGTTGGAAGTAGGGGGTGGAGGTAAAGCAGGGTAGAGGAGTAGTGAAAGTACTGTGCTGTAACGTAGCAGGAGTAAAGATAGATAAAAAAAGCTTTAGAAGTATATACAGGAATTTGGAGTTGTGGGACTGATTGAGACGCGGATAGAGAAAGAGAAATGGGATAGAATAGAGACAGAGCTGCCAAGGTGGTATAGGTGGACACTACAGGAGACGGTCAGATTAAAGAAAAAGGAAAGAGCTAGTATGCGAATTATAACAGGGGTTAAGTATAGATCAGAGAAAGAAGTTTATTCTTAGAAAAATGGGGAGGGCGTGCGAATAAGGGCAGTAAAGATTGAAGGGGTTACGTGTAAGTTTGTGGCAGTGTGCAATGAAAATAAAAAGTAAAGAATTGAACAAAGAGTGAAGGACTAAGTAGGCAAAAAAGAGGAGTGTATGAAAGTACTAGGGGTAGACTTTGGTGCGAGGATAGAAAGGGTAGGGAACCTCTGTAGGGAAAGGAAGTGCTTTGAAAAAAAATCAAAAAATAACGTGATAAATAAAAAGGAGGAATGAATAGAGGATAGAGGCAGAGACATTTGCAGTCGAAGGTAGGGCAGGTTCGGACTATCAGCTATTAGATTTGTGCATGAGGGGAAGGCGATTAAAGCGATATGAGAGGATTTAAAAAAGAAAGTAAAAAGGTAAGCTTAAAAAAAGTTGTTCATAAAGAAGAAGACATGAATGGTAAAGCCGTGGTAGGATGTGGAATGTGAAAAAATCAAAAGAAAGGTGAAGTGGAAGTACAAGAAGTGGAAAAAGGGAACTGCGAATAGGGAGAAGAACGAAGAAATAAAAAAAGTTTTCGGATTAATGTGTGAGAGGAAAAACAGGAAAAGCAGAAATATCTGAAAGAAAAGTAAGAAAGTTTTGAGACAGAGAAGGACGTGTGGTGGATAATAAATAGGTTTAGAAAGCATAGAGTAGGCATAAGCGAGAAGATAGGGAGTGGGAAGTGGAGGAATTTTTTTAAATCATGATATCAGGGCTGGAAATTAAAAAAGAGATATGATAAAAGTAGAAGACGAGAAAGGCAGAGATGGAGGAGTTAAACGACGAGGAGATAGATAAAAAAATAAGAAAGTTAAGAAGGTCAAAGGCAGCAGGACTAGACGGTCTAAAGAACGAAGCGTGTCTGCATAGCACACATGAGGTTATAGAGGTGCTGAAGGACGTAGTAGAGAAAGCATGTAGGGGAAAGGATTTTCAGGAGGGTGAAGAGAGAGGTTATTAGCGCCACTGAATGAGAAAGGAGATAGAGATAAGCGGTAAAAGTATAGACAGATAACGCTAATGAATATGGTGTATAAAGTGTACGCAATGGTGGTCGCGGAGAGGCTGTGGAAGAATGCCGAGGGTAAAATTATACTGATGGACATGCAGGTGGGCTTTAGGGTGCGTAAAATATTTACGCTCTGCAGCACGTGGTGGATAGAAAATTAGCGAAAAAGAGTACGAGAGCTTCCATTTTTTTTTTTGTATTGCAAGGTGCGTTTTCTTCGGTAGAAAGCGGGAGGTTGTGAAAGGCGATAGCGAAAAGTAAAGTAGAGAGGCCTGATCAAAAGGCTAAAGAAGATATATAAGAAGACAAAAGATATGGTAAGAGGACAAAAGGGTGTTTTGAAAGGATTCTAAAAAGGTAGGGGGTTAAGGCAAGGGTGACCGCTTAGTTTTACGCTGTTTGCAATTTCAATTGCGAATTTAGTAAGTAAGCTGAAGACCTAAGTGGTAAGAGTAGTAAGGATAGCAGGGGTTACAATTTGGTCACTTCCGTATGCAGATAACACAGTGTTGCTGTCAAGAAGCGAGGAGGCCCTAAAGGAAATGATAAATAGGTTGACAAGATTCCTGTATAAGAATAGGTTAGAACCAAATGCAAGAAAGTCTAGTGTTATAGTGTTCAGAAAAGTAGGTGTGAGGGGTAAAAAAGAAGAGTAAAGTCAAAAGAAAACGCAGCATTAGAGGTGAAAGAGTTTGCGTACCTAGGTTTCTTGTTTCGAAGAAATAGGGGAGTGGATAAGCACATAAAACAGAGAGTGACAAGGACTATTTTGGTGATGAGACAGGTGTGGGGTTTAGGAAAGACGTTATTCGTAGATGATTTTAGTAGGAAAATGAAATTTTTTGACTCTCTGGTAATAAGTGTGCTTTTGTATAGAGTCAAGGTGTGGGTGTAAAAAATGTGAGAAGGTAAATAGGACACGGGAGAGGTGTGTGAAGTGGACACTAGGGTTAGCAAGAAATACGCCTAATTATATTGTCAGGAAGGAGACGGGAGAGAACGCGTTTAGTGATATTAACTAGTAGTCGGGCGTGTAAATATGAGCAGAAATTTTTATATGAAGGGAGATGTAAGCTTGAGGGAAAGTGTTGATGGGAGAAGGAGAGCAGGATAGGGGGTGGGCAGATGAAGATTAAAAGAGAAAAGTATTTTAGAGCGAACGGAGAGAAAGGGCAGCAGGTAAAAAGAGAATAAGAATGTGAAGGCTTAACGGCAATTTTAAGTTGATAATGCTAAGGTAGAGACCGCAATATTTGTATAGTAAAAGAGAAAAGGAAGTCAGGAGCTTGTAGCGAGGATAAGATGTGGGTGCTTAGAGGGTTTTAATAGATTCTGACTTTATAGGGAGTAGTCGATGTGTAAACTATGCGGGAAGGGATATGCAAGAGTGGATCGACGGTTGTAGAAGTGCGTGGAGGTGAAAAGGTGTGGGATAAGCATTTATGCATTGATGCAGGATAGAAGGGACAAAAGGGCAGAAGTATAAGTGTAGAAGGTGTTAAGTAAGACAAAGGACAAGACAAAAGAGAAGGAATGAAGAAGAAAAGATTGTAAACAAAAAAGAAAGTATATATAAAAGCTGTTAATATTGTAAAAAGTAAATAAGTACTGGGTAATAGCTGCGGAGGTAATAGCGTGCAAGGCGCGGCGATGCATGCAACGCGTGGCGTAGCGAGGAAGGCAAGGTGATAAGAGCGAGCGGTTTCAGAGATAAGGTATAATTAGATGCTAATTTTCAAGGTTAGTTTTTAAGAAAGTTCTATAAAAAATCGAAGTGTGAGCAAGTTGACATTTCAAGGCCAGCAGGCCGAAAAAAAGTGTATCTGTCTATCTATCAATTTTTTTTGTAATTAGCAGACTTGGCGCCCCCCCCCAGGAATGAGTTTCATGCCACCTGCTGAGGTGTTCAGTCCGCAATTGAGTTAGCCCCAAGATCATTAAAAATGATAATCATGCGTACTTTATTAAAACTCTTATTTTAAAGAATTTGTAATGTTTCACTAGTTGAAGAAGTATGAGCGACCTGAAAATACTTCTCAAATTTCTTACTGTTTATCTAAGTACCTAATATGTTACTACTTCTAATATTTTAGGCTATGAAGTAGCTACATAAGGAAATAGATATAGCTATATATATAGAAGCATATAAAAAATTGGTAAAGGTATAGGGAAAAGAATGATCAAAAAAACTGAAAATGATTGATGAATCAAAATATAATAAATAATATAAGATTTGCTTTTGGCTTTACTGTTAGAAAACGTAGTCTGTGTTTATTAAATGTAATATAAATTGTATTATTATAATGTACGATGTATATTAAATCAAATAAATATTAAATAATATAAATATACACATAAAAAATGTTTAGAACCACGTAAATGCATTTACTTGAATCATATCAAAGACATTTTTCTCGTACGGTAAAATCATTAAAAAAAATTTGTATGGAAATGTGTATCACCTACAATATTTCATTTGTAAATTTTTTCTTTTATTGATCACTGGGGCTAGTAATGGATAAAATTAACAATTATTTGCGACGTTTTGTCAGCCTGGTTAGGTGACCTTTTTAGGCTAAAATTTATTGAAAACACGAAGATATAAAACAAGTGCAAAAATTGTTTTTGGAACTTGTTTGAACATACGTGAGCTTTATACGTGAGCTGATCTTATAAACAAAAGGTACTTCAAAGACCAATTAGTGCATACAGAAGTGGTAATAGCTGATTGATTATCTAGAGAAATCTTTTATTAGTCACAAATTTGATTCCTCTTGTAGATTTTTTTTCATCAAATGTTTCTGTTCATGTCAGTTGCTTATGTAGGGAAACATGTATTACTACTAAAAAACGAACCACGTTATTTCACTGGCGCGTGGTGTAAGTCGAAGAAATATTCGTTTTAATTAGCAGGTTTTATTCTGCTTCAAAGATTCAAAAATTTTATGTTATAAAATAGTTCTGTAAGCTTACGAAACATTTCCTTGACTTTAAAATTTTTTTTTTCTATAAATTCGCATTTTCGCAGTTTAAAGAAATATTTATTCCTATTCGTGGTACATTAACTTCAAACAATGAATCATTATTCTGCATTAAAATGTTGAAAATTCTACTTTTTCATACAAAATTCGTCTTCTTGGCTTGAAAGTTTTACTATTTGGTTCAAAGTTCAACTATAATGTTAAAAACTCGTCTCTTCTGCTAAAAGCCTCAACTATTTGACTGTCAATAATAATTGTTGTTTGGAAAATAATCTTTCCGTTTTAACTTCATATATATGGTTGGAATAGCGTTACTGAGGATAAACTGTCCTTTTTGAAATAAATTTTTTTTTGGTAAAGATTCAACTATGGTATTTAAAATATACCATATTTATACATTATATCTAAAGAATATAAAGCGTTTCATGTTGACTTAAATACAGGAACAACGTTAATGTTATATTAAAAAATGTATTCCCTAATTATTTACATATTTCTGTGAAAGAAATTAAATCATTCATTCCCTTTTCAGAAAATTTTAGGCAATAAAGTTTGCTACTCTGATTTAAAAAAATTAGAAAATAATTAATTATCAAAGTTTGTGTGCTGATAATTGAACATTCATTACATATCAGTAAACTGACCTATTTTTCCAAAAAGCTACAGTATTTTGCAGACTGATAAAGTTTTATGTATTTGGCGTAATTTTAAATCTATAATTATAAAAAAGCAAATTTTTTATTTTGCATCTCAAAATATTATGTTGAATTAGGACGCATAGCGTGACCTGATGCGACTGACGCGCTGCGAGTGCGGCCTCCGAGATATTTGTGACGTCTGACTGAGCAACCCTTTCCGCGCTCTTCACAACCCCAATTTTAAGGCTACTGGATTTAGAAACAATGTGCAAATCAACTCCATAATTCTAAGTTCCAGTGTGATTTTTTGACATAATTACAAAATACGATACTATTTTTAAATACAGCATTTGAAATTGTAAAACTTAAATGTACTTGTCTTTAACGTTGTGCAACTTAAAATTGTGTATCTTTACAACTAAATTAATTCAGTTATAATTATGCTGAAAATAGTAAAACTGATTGAAAGCTTCCTAGCGCATTTGGTTCATGAAAATAATATAACAAAACTACACATTTGAAAATATGTAAAGTTTTTGATTGATCATTTACAAATTAAAAAACATGAAAACAATTTTTTTTTAATTTGAGGTAACTGTCCTTGTTTCACACTAACTTTTCTGATGACTGCTTGTAATTTACCCTTATTATCTCCTCGTTTCACCAACCAATATTCACCTAACTTTACTGTAAGGATTTTTGACCAGGGCTACGAAACCTGAAAAATTATACTTGTCAAAAAAGTCCCACCTCTCGTCCTCGGTCATATTGTAATTTCTTCATTCGTGCTCTGGCTGGTGAATTGGGCATGAATTAAACTGTTAAGATTCACAGTACAGTGACTTTTTATTATGATTTATAATTACAAATTATTTGTTACAGTTCAATCTAGCTTTGCATCACAAGCAATACTATCTTTTGGTTTGTTTTTCAAATAATAGCGTCAAACATTTGAAATTACAGTCAGTGTACCAGTTTTGTTCAAAGATTTTGTCTAATAAAGAGTTTAGGACCTACTGGCGTTTCTTGTATTTTTTCTGAAGTTAATACCGTGAGTAAGCCGGTTTCCATGTTCATTTCCACTCGTTTATTGTTGCTTATATATAATCCAGACAAAGTATCAGTAGTTTCTAATATTGCAAATACGTCACTAGCGGATGATGGTAGAACAATTTGTTCTTAGGTTAGTATAGGCTCAAGGATTTAGGGTTTACTCTTAACATAATTGGTGTGTATGATATAGTTCACTTAGTCTTATAGTTGAGAACCTTTAGAGAAGCATTTTGCCACAAATAATTCCTTGCTCGTGTTTACTGAATAAACCC
>JAUELO010029907.1:0-10721 GCA_032357855.1 Amphibolips quercusostensackenii | reverse complement strand
CTTTTCCTGAAAATCCATTCTTTTTTTTCGAAATTAATTGTTTAAATCGAAAATTTAACGATTTCATTTTTCTTATTAACTTTTCTTTATTAGTTGAAACTTTAACTATTTGGTTGAAAATCTATGTAATTTGTTCAGAATCTCTTTTCTATTATAGAAAATGGTTTGGAAATTTTTCTTTTTGTATGAAAAATCGTGTTTTTTTTGTTAAAAATTAAGTTTTTAACTGAAAATTTAACTATTCGATTTTTTATCGTGAATTTATCTTTTTTACTTAAAAATTCATGTTTTTTATTTAAAATTCGTCTTTTTGGTTGAAGATTTTTTATTCTAAGTGAAAATTGTTTGGATCAAAATTTAAATATTTTGCTGAAGATTCGCTGTTTCTAGTTGAAAATTAATTTTCATCACTGAAAATTTGACTTTTTTATTGTTTGTGAAAATTGGTCCTGCTTAGTTCAAAATTGATATATTTCTTAAAATTCTCGTTTTTTAGTAGAAAAATAAGATTTTTGCTTGGAAAATCTTTTTTGTTGCAAAATGAGCTTTTTTGTAAAAAATATAACTGTTTGGTGAAAATTGAGTATTTTTCTTTTAATTTCGTTGTTTTAAGTTAAACGTTAATGTTTTTAACTGAAAATTTAACTATTCTTTTTCTTTATTCTAAATTTATCTTTTTTCACTTAAACACTCAACTATTTGGTTGAAAATTCATGTATTTTTTAGAAATTCGTATTTTTGGTTGAAGATTCTTGATTATGGTTAAAAATTGTTTGGATGAATATTTAACTATTATGCTGAAAATTCGTTGTTTCTGATTGAAAATTAATTTTTTTTCACTGCAAATTTAACTGCCTTATTTTCTGTAAAAATTTGTTTACCTTAGTTAAAAATTTACATCTTTTTTTTAAATTTTCGTTTCTTGGTCGAAAATTAAGATTCATGATTAAAAATTCATATTTTTTATTAAACACTAAACTATTTTTTGAAAATTCATTCTTTTTTTGGTTAAAAATTAATTTTTTTGATTTAAAATTTAAAGATTTTATTTTTTATTGTGAATTTATTTTTTTTATTGAAAAATAAATGTATTTTGTTAAAAATTTCTCTTCTTTGATAGAAAACTGTTTAAAAACTCATCTTTTTAAAAGAAAGCTTGCAAATTAAATTTTTGACCAAAAATTTACCTATTCCATTTTTTATTGTAAATTTATCTTTTTTAGTTGAAAATTAATGTATTTTGTTGAAAAATTCTCGTTTTTGGCAGACAACTGTTTAGAAATTTTTCCTCTTGGCTCAAAATTCGTGGTTAAGTTTAGTTAAAAAATAATTTTTTTCACTAAAATTCAACTATTTCATTTTTTATTGTAAATTTATCTTCTTTTGTTAAAAATTGCACTATCTTATTAAAAATTCATGTATTTTATTAAAAAAAATTTTTCTGCGAAAAAATTATCTGAAGATTTTTCTTTTTGCTTAAGGATTCATGGTTTCTTTTGTAAAAATTTTTTTTAAATTGAATATTCAACTATTTCATTTTTTTGTGAACTTATCTTTTTGAGTTGAAAATTCAGCTATTTGGTTAAAAATGTATGTATTTTATTAAAAATCTCTCTTCATTAATAGAAAATTGTTTAGCCATTTTTCTTTTTGGTTAAAAATTATTGTTTTTAGCTTAAAAATTAAATTTTTAACTAAAAATTTAACTATTCTATTTTTATTATAAATCTAACTTCTTTTGTTTAAAATTCAACTATTTAGTTAAAAGTTGACGTATTTTTTTTTATTCGTCTTTTTGTTTAGAAAATTAATCTAATTTGTTAAAAATTCATCTTTTTGGTTAAGGATTCAACTATTTAGTTAAAAATTCATGTTTTTGTTTGAATTCAGCTATTAAAAAATTCATTTTGTTTTATTGAAAATTAAAATTAATTTTTTCAACGGAAAATTTGACGATTCCATTTTTCGTGCAAAACATATCTTTTTTAGTTCAGAATTGAACTCTTTGGTTTGAAATCCGTCATTCTAAATTGAAAAATCATCTAGTTGGTTGAGGATGCAACTATTTTGTTAAAAATTCGTCTTTCGAGTAGTGTATCAAGGCCGCTGCTAGCTAAAATATCGAAAGATGGCGTCACCGTCGCAAGTTACCAACACCAACAGATGGCGCAACCATTCAAGAAAAGGTTCTGTTCTGTACTGAGTTACTGGCAGTAATTAAAACAGCAAGGCTGGTAATGCATATTTCTGCTGATATAACATTGCATTATCAGTCGGTAAGACAGAGAGGTCGATAATTATACGGTTATGTTCCATACTTAGTAGGTAAAACAGTGAGGTTATTGATTGAGATTCCTGATAAGTTAACATTATAAGTTTCTGTTTCATGCTAAGTTACCATTGGTCAGTAAAACAGCTTATTATCATTAGTCGACAAAACAGGTAAGTTGATTTTTTATATTATGTTACCATCGGTCGGTAAGGTAGAGAGCAACTTTACTATCAGTTGGCAAAACAGGGAGATCAGTAATTTTTTATATTATTATTTTACCATCGGTTGAAGGTTGATATTTTTCATAAAAACTCAGCTTTTCTAGTTGCAAATTTAACTGGTTTGTAGATGTTTTAACTTTTTGGCTTTAAAATTCAACAAATTTGGTATAAAATTAAACCATTTAGTTGAAAAATACATTTTTTGTAGAAAAATTTATATTTTTCGTTAAAAATTCAATTATTTTATCAAAACTAAAACTATTTTAATGAAAATTAAACTATTTTGTTGAAAATAAACTTTTTTTTTAATCAAATTTTCGGGTTGAAAATCAACTTTTTTGCATAAACTTCATATTTGTCGTTGAAAATTAAAAAAAAAGCGAAATTCTTTGTTAAGAACAAGTGTTAAAAAAGTTATATTTACATAATTTTACATGAGAATTTGATAAATAAGAATCTCAATTCCTTAGAGAAATTGAAAATAGGATATTCAACTGTTGAAAATCGAAAAAAATTAAAAATGGCATTTTTAATTGTTGGAAATTATAGAAAGTGAAAAATTCAAGTCTTCAAAAATTGAAGGAAATTAACAATTCAATTATTATAAATTAAATTTTCAATTTTTTACTATTTTCAACAATTGAAAATTGAAAAGAAATCAAAATTGAACAGCTGAAAATTTAAATTTAACTCAATTTTTAATAGTTGGAAAATAAAGAAAATTTAAAATTGAAGAAAGTTAAAAATTCAATTAATAATTTTGTTTCGTTTTCTAGTTTTGAATATCCAACTGTTGGAAATTCAATTTTTAAAATTTCTTTCATTTCCAATAGCTGAAAATTCAAGAAAGAAGCAAAATTTTCTATTGAAACCAAGGGATAAATTTTTATATTTACATAATTTTCCATGAGAATTAAATAAATAAACATTTAAATCCATAACAAAAATCAAAACTTAAGTTTTCAACAGTTGGAAATTCAACTATAAAAAATTTCATTTCCAATATTCAAATGTTTTCAACAGTTAAAAATTGAAAACAATTTTAATTAAACTGCTGAAAATTCCATTTTAAATTCTACTGAATTTGAAACAGTCAAAAATTTGAAAAAATGCAAATTTATCCTTTGAAAGTTGATGAAAGTTAAAAATTCCATTTATAATTTTGTTACAATCTCAATATTTGAATTTCCAACTGTTAAAAATTCAGTTTTCGATTCTGATCAACTTTGAATAGTTGAAAATCCAAGAAAAAATCAAAATGTTGTATTAAAAGCAAGGTTCAAAATTTTATTTTTACATAATTTTGTATGGTAATTTAATCGATTAATATTTTAATCCATTAAAAGAATTGGACATGCAACTGTTGTTAATAGCAGAAAATTAGAATTGCAATTTCACCAGTTGGAAATTTAATAAAATTGAAAATTTAACTTCTGAAAATTGAAAAAGATTGACCACTCAACTATTCAAAATTCAATTTGAAATTCTCTGCCACTTCAAACAGTTTAAAAATTAAAAAATTCGGAACTTAATTGCACATAATTCAATTTTCCTTAATTTTCCTCAATTTTCAACAGTTGAAAATTGGAGAAAATTAAAAATTGAAGGAGGTTGGAAATTAAATTCATGATTTTGTTAAGTTTTCTACATATTTAAAATTCCAACTGTTCAAAATTCAATTTTTTAATTTTCTTCAATTTTCAATAGCTGAAAATTCAAGAAAAAAAGCGAAATTTTGAAGTGTTAAAAATTTTTTATTTAAAATTCAGCTGTTGAAAATTAAAGGAAGATGAAAATTGAAATTTTGGATTTTCAACAGTGAAAAATTGAAAAAAAATAACAATTTAAGTATTAAAAATTTAATAATATTATTTTCAACAGTTTAAAATTGAAAATTTAAGAAAATTGACAATTCAGCTATTAAAAATTGAATTCTCAGCAGTTAAATATTAAAGAAAATTGAAGAAAGTTAAAAATTCGATTTTAATTTGGATTCATTTTCAACAGTTAAATTTTTAAATAATTAAAATTTAGCTGTTGAAAATAGCAGAAAGATGAAAATTTAAATTTTGAATTTTCAACAGTTGGAAATTAAGAAAAATGACAATTCAACCATTGAAAATTCCATTGTTTACTATTTTCAACAGTTAAAAATTAAAAATTTAACTACTGAAAATTCGCTATTTAACCATTGAAATTTATAATAAATTGATAATTTAACTATTGAAAATAAATTCTCAACAGTCAAATATTAGAAAAAATTGAGGAAAGTTGAAAATTCAATTTTTAATTTGGTTTAATCTTCTACAGTCAAACTTTGAACTATTGAATTTTCAAGTACTGAGAATTAAAAAAAATTTTCAAGTGATCCGTTGACAATTAAAGAAAGATGAAAATTTGAATTTTAAATTTTCAACCGTTGAAAATGAAAGAAAAATTACAATTTAACTACTGAAAATTTCATTCTCTACTATTTTCAAGAGTTAAAAATTGGAAATTTATCTTTTTAATTTGGTTTAATTTTTAACAGTGAAACTATCAACTGTTAAATTTTCAATTCTTGAAAATTTAAAAAAAATTTAAATTCAGCTGTTGAAAATTGAAGAAAAATTACAATTCAACTATTGATAATTCCATTTTATACTATTTTTAACAGTTGAAAATTAAAACTCTAACTTTTTAATTTGGTTTGTTTCTAATTGTGTTAAATTTTTTTTTTAATTTTGAATTGAGCTGTTAAAAATAATTGCAAAAAGATGGAAATTTGAATTTTAAATTTTCAACAGGTAAAAATCTAAAAAAAATGACAATTTACCTATTGAAAATTCCATTTTCTACTCTTTTCAACAGTTCAAAATTGAAAGTTTATTTTTTTCGTTTGGTTTAATTTCTAAAAGTTAAACCTTCAACTGTTGAATTTTCAAGTGTTAAAAATTTTTTAATTCAGCTATTGAAAATAATTAAAGAAATTTGAATTTTTAAATTTTGAATTTTTGATAGTTGAAAATGAAAGAAAAGTGACAATTCAACTATTGAAAATTCCATTTTCTATTATTTTCAACAGTTGAAGATTTAAAGTTTAACTTTTTAATTTGGTTAAATTTTCAAGACTCAAACCTTTAACTGTTGAATTTTCAAGTATTGAAAATTTAAAAAAATTTAAAATTTAGCTGTTGAAAATTAAGGAAAAATGAAAATTTAAAATTTAAATTTTCAGCAGTTGAAAATTAGAAAAATATGACAATTCATCTATTAAAAATTAAATTCTCAAAGGTAAAATATTGCAGAAAATTGAAGAAAGTTAAAAGTTTAATTTTTAGTTTAGTTCAATTATTTTATAATTAATTTTTAAATTATTAATTTAATTATTTAATTGGTTAAATTCAGTTTTCTTGAATTTTCAATAGTTGGAAATTCGTATACTGTAAATGCGAATAAAAAAGTTGTATGCTTTAAGAAAGCATTAGTCAGTCTCCTGAACTTCCTTTGAAATATATTATGGTTAAATTAAATTCAGAAGTTCATTTTGTGAGGGCTTCAACTTTGATTAAAATTGTGATTTACTAATAACTTCAGAATACAGGATATAAAAGAGTTTAAACTTTGATTGGTTACAATCGATTAAGAGACTTCTTTGAATTCTTTGATTTTTTTTTTAAATTATCAATTCTAAGGTTTAAATTTTCAATTTTAAAATTTTTTGGGTTTTTAAGACGTTCTTGAATTTTTGAATTTCATAATATTTTTTTTTTATAATAATATAATTTTTTCATAATATTTTTGATATGTTAATTATTATAGTGAATTAAATTTTTGATCAATTAAATTGTTAATTTTCTTTAATTCTCAACAGTTCAATTTGCATCTGCAGAACTTCCAACTGTTGAAAATTGAATAAAAATTTTGTTGATAGATTGAAATGTTTATTTATTGAATTACCATGTAAAATCGCGTAAATATAAAATTTTTAAACACGGTTTTATACTGTGAGGATTTCGTTCTTTTCTTGAATATACAACTTTTGAAGAAAATTCAAAATTGATTTTTTAACAATGGGAAAGTCTAATGTTAAAACCTCAACGCAATTATGAATTGAATTTTCAACTTTCTTTAATTTTTAAGAGGATTTTTTTCTTTAATTTTCAACTGTGAAAAGTCAGTCTAAATTAAAAATTAAAATTTCAAAAGTTAATTTATTTTTATTTTTTAACAGTTAAAAAATTGTAGAAAATTAAAAATTAAATTTTTGAAAGTTGATTTTTTTTCAATTTTTTACCATTTTCATCAGTTAGATTTTTAATTTTCTTCAACTTTGAACTAGTGAAAAAGCAATGTTTTATTTTTTTCACATTAACAACAGATGTATTTCCAACAGTTAAAAATTTAATTTTCCATTTTTTATGGATAAAAATGCTTGCTTATTAAATTATTACGTCAAATTAGGTAAATATAATATTTTGACACTTGCTTTTAAAACAAAAATTTGCTTTTCCCTTGAATTTTCAAACTACTGAAAATTGAATTCACAACAGTTGAAAATTCAAGTGTTGAAAATTGAACAAAAGTAAAAATCGAATTTTTAAAAGTTCAATTTTTAATTTTTTTTTTTAGTTTTCAAGTGTGTAAAATTGTTTTGCTGTTGAAAATTGTATAAGATTGAAAATTAAATTTTCAACAGCTGAAAATTCAATTTTTAATTTCATACAATTTTCAACAGTCAAATTTTAAAATGTTAAATTTTAAATCATCTTTAATTTTCAATGGTTGAAAATTGTAAAAAATTGACATTATAATTTTGAACAGTACAAATTGCAAATGTTCTAAAATTTTAAATAGCTGAATTTTCTTAAATTTTCTTCAATTGTTAAGTTTTTTCAGTTACTGAGTGTTGAATTTTCAATTTTCTTAAATTTTCAACTGTGCAAAATTGTAGAAAAATTCCAATTTAATTTTCAGCAGTGTAAATGGTACATTTTCTTCATTTTTTAGCAGTTGAATTTTGAAAATTGAATTTTCAATTTTATACAATTTTCAACAGCCGAATTCCAAAATGTGCAAAATTTCAATTATCTTCCATTTTAACTAGTAAAAATAGTAGAAAATTAATCACTTAATTTTAAGCATTTTAAATGGAAAATTTCCTTCATTTTTCAACTGCTGAATTTTTTTCAATTTTTTTGAATTCTTCATTGTATTTAATATTCAACTGTTAAATTTTCAATTTCCTTTAATTTTTAAATATAGATAATTTAATTTTCAACAGTTGAATATGTGAATTTTCTGTAAGTTTTAATTTTTGAAAAATGTAGAAAATTGAAAATTTAATTTTCAACAGTTAGAATTTTAGATTTTTAATTTTATAAAATTTTCAACTGTAGAATTTCAAAATGTTATATTTAAAATTGTTAAAAACTGTAGAAAATTCTAATTGTCAACTTCATTTAATTTTCAACAGCTGAAAATTGATTTTTTGCAGTTAAGTGTTCAATTTTTTTAAATTCTTAACTGTTAAAAAATTAAGAAAATAGAATTTTTAATAGTTAAATTTCTTATTGTTAAAAATTCAATTTTCAATTTTCGACATGGATTAAAATGTTTTATTTATTAAATTCTGACAAAAAATTATGTAACTATAACATGTTTAGTACTTGATCTTAGTCCAAAATTTAATTCTTTCCTTGAATTTTTAACTATTAAAAATTGAAGACACTTGAAAATTGAATTTTCAACTGTTGAAAATTCAAATATTGAAAATTGAAACAAATTATAAATATTTATTTTTTTCAATTTTCAACGGATGTTGAAAATGCAATTTTTAATTTTCTTTAATTTTCAGCAGTTAAATATCCATCTTTTGAAAATTCAATTTTTAATTTTTGATATGATTAAACGTTTATATTTAAATTCTCATGTAAAATTATGTAAATATAACATTTTAAATACTTGATCCTCACACAAAATTAAGCTTTTTCTTAGAATTTTCTACTATTAAAAATTGAATTTTCAACAATAGAAAATTCAAATATTGAAAATTAAAAAAAAAATTAACTCTTTTAATTTTTTTCAATTTTTAACAAATGAAGTTTCAATTTTTTTCAATTTTTAACTGTTGAAAATGCAATTATTAATTTTCTTTAATTTTTTTAATTTTTAACAGTTAAATATCCAATTGTTGAAAATTCAATTTTCAATTTGTAATATAGATTGAAACGTTTATTTTTGAATTCTCATGTAAAATTATGTAAATGTAAAATTTTTAATATTTCATCTTAATAAAAATTAGGATTTTTCTTTAAACTTACAACTTCTGAAAATTTAACAAAATTTATTTTTCTACCGTTATAAATTCAACAGATGAAGTTTTAATTATCTTTAATTTTCAACTTTTAAATGCAATTTTTAATTTTATTTAATTTTCTTTAGCTTCCTTTAATTTTCAACAGTTAAATACCCAACTGTTGAAAATTCAATTTTCAGTTTTTGATTTGGATTAAAATGTTTATTTTTGAATCTACACGTAAAATTATGTGAATATAACATTTTTTATATTTTATCTCAATAAAAAATTTAACTTTTTTCTTTGATTATTAACTATTAAAAATTCAAGAAATTTAAATTTTAAAAATTTGGAAATTCAAATCTTCAAAATTAAGAAAAATTAAATTTTCAATTTTCTTCAATTTTCAAGTTTTGAAAATGCAATTTTCAATTTTATTCAATTTTAAACAGTTAAATATCCATCTTTTGAAAATTCAATTTTCAACTTTTAAAATGGATTGTAATAATTCTTCTTAAATTCTCATGTAAAATTATGCAAATATATGTAACATTTTTTATATTTGATGTTAATAAAAAATTGAGCTTTTTTCTTATATTTTCTACTATGAAAAATAAAGAAAATTCAAATTTCAAAATTTGGAATTCCAAATGTTGATAATTGAAAAAAAATAATTTTAATTTTAATTTTCTTCAATTTTTAACATTTGGAAATGCAAATTTTAATTTTCTTTAATTTTAAACAGTTAAATATTTGACTGATAAAAATTAAAATTAAAAATTTTAATATAGATTGTAATGTTTATTTTTAAACTCTCATGTAAAACTATGTAAATATAACATTTTGAATATTTAAACTTAATACAAAATCAAGCGTTTTTCTTGAATTTTCAAATATTGAAAATTAAAAAAAAAATTGAAAATTGAATTTTTGACTCTTATAAATTCAGGAAAGTTGAATTTTCAGCAGGTATAAATTGAAATGTTGAGAATTGACAAGTATTAAAAATGTCAATTTTCTTCCATTTTTAATTGTTGAGAATGTAATTTTTTTTACATTTTCTATATTAAAAAAAAATGTTAAACAATTAAATATATTTGTTGAAAATTCAATTTTTAATTTATGATGTGGATTGAAATGTTTATTTTTAAATTTTGATGTAAAATTATGCAAATATAACATTTTTAATATTTGATCCTAATAAAAAATGTATTTTTTCCCTTGAATTGTCAACTATTGAAAATTGAAGAAAATTAAAATTTTTAAAGTTTGGAAATTCAAATGTTGAAAATTGAAATAAATAACAAATTTCAATTTTTTTCAATTTTTAAATGTAGAAAATGCAATTTTTAATTTTCATTAATTCTCAACAGTTGAATATCCAACTGTGGGAAATTAAGTTTTTAATTTTTGATTAATTTTGAAATATTCATTTCTAAATTCTCATGTAAAACTGTGTGAATATAACGTTTTTAATACTTGCTTTTAATACAATATTTCGCTTTTTTTAATTTTCAACTACTAAAAATTAAAGCAAATTTAAAATTAAATTTTAAAATGTTAAAAAGCCAACTGTTGAAAATTAAATTTTCAAATTTTAATACGGTTTGAAATGTTTATTTTAAAATTCTCCTGCAAAATTATCTAAATATAACATTTTCAACACTTGTCTGTAATACAAAATTTCACTTTTTTCCTAAATTTGCAACTATAGAAAATTCAAATTTTAAAAATTGAACAAAATTTTAAAAAGTCCGAACAAAATAACAATAATTTTAAAAAATATATATTGATACCATTTGCGTGCCTTTCAAACTGTCGCCATGGCAACGCAAAGATGGCGGGACTGCGCGCGCAGCATTGCATGCGTGACTGCACGTGTCGAGTGTTTACACACTTTACAATCGTTCGATTTCTATTTCTAAAAATAACAATTCCTCATATCAGATTA